>BQNB010102304.1:0-17993 GCA_026074375.1 Tanacetum coccineum | reverse complement strand
AGCCACAAAAATGAAGAGAAACGAACATTATCGAAGAGATCATTTTTCCTCAACGGTTGAGAGTTAAACGTGACGCTATTTCGGTATCTCCAAAGCCACCAAAGAACCGTAGTAATAACGTAGAACTTGTGTTTTTTCTCTTTAGAGACATGCCAAGAGATGTTCCAATCATTGAAAGAATCCCAAGAAGAAGCTTGAAAAAGAGAAATATCACACCATCTAAAAACGAGCTTCCACATATCAATAGCAATGTTGCATTCGAAGAAAATATAATTAGCAGATTCAACATTGGCATTGCAAGAAGGACATGAGATGGCCGGAATATCCATACCAAGCGAAGAGAGATTCAATCTATGAGGGAGTCAGTCCAAAGAAATCCTCCACATAAATACATTGACCTTCTAGGGGGTAGATTTATCTTAAGTAGTAGCATGAGCAAGAGTGGGAAGGATATTTTGGTCAATCCTATAACGGGCATCCTTGACGATAAAAGTACCATTAGGACCAAGACTCCAAGTACAAGTATCTTCATTGACATCAATATTTAGTTGACCGATCTCATTTAGCATGTCACGTAAATAAGCAAGATTTCTAACACCAATATTGGTCCGAGACCAATTCCAAGACCATTGCCCATTATTAATACGGTCAATGATAAGACAATCTTTGTCTTGATCAAGACGATAGAGCCGATTGTACCTTGTAAAAAGAGGAGTCTCGCCTGCCTAAATATCTTTCCAAAATCGAATAATCATGCCACACCCTGCTATAAAATGAAAAGTGTTAGATAAGATAATACCTTTCGAGTGGAGGAAATTGGAGGACCTAACAATGTTAGCCCAATTGCCCTTGAAGCTACAACCATTTGTATCGAAACCTCCTTCTTGACCATGATAAGCTTTGATGACCTTAACCCAAAGGGCGTTTAGGGAAGAAAGCAACCTCCAACGCCATTTTTAAAGAAGAGCAAGGTTGAAAGCTTTAAGACTGTCAATGTTTAACCCTCATTTATCAAAAGAATTAAGAATAATTGGCCACTTAACCCAAGCCATTTTGTTTTCATCTTTATTACCACCTCAAAATAATTTAGCCCGAATTCATTCCAGGTCTTGAAGGATCGATTTAGGGGCTCTAAAAATCAATAAATAGTAGATACCAAGACTACCTAGCACAGACTTGATAAGAGTCAGACGACCCCCAATCGACAGAAGATTAGCTTTCCAAGAGGAATAAGCGTCTTCCAACTAGCAATAGACTTCATATTGGAACCAATGGGGAGACCAAGGTAACTGAAAGGGATATCACTTTCAATACAACTAGCATTGCTAGCCATACTAAAAACTTCATCTTTATTAACCCCAATACCATACATATTGGACTTGTAAATATTAATCTTAAGACCCGAGGCTAGATAGAAACATGGAGAATAGAAAAGATGGTAAACATTGATAGTAATGATCACATCATCTGCATAGAAAAGATGGTAAACATTGATAGTAGAATTGTTAATATTAACACCAGTAATCATACCATTTCCCACCGCTTCCTCAAAAGCATTATGGAGACCTTCCATAACCAAGATAAAAAGGAAAGGAGATAGAGGATCTCCTTTCCTAAGACCACGCTTAATGGAGAACTCAGACGTAGGGCTACCATTAATAAGTATATAAGCTCTCGAAGAATTAAGACAAACTTTAATCCAAGAGCACCATTTATTACCAAATCCAAATCTGTCAAGAATGTGAATCAAGTAATTCCAGTTTATGGAATCAAAAGTCTTTTCAAAGTCCACTTTAAAAATGAGGAGCTTCTTTTTTTGATTTTTATACCACTCAATGATTTCGCTAAGAATAACGGGGCCATCAAGAATTTGACGACCAGCAATAGACGCGGACTGCTCCTTTCTAACAATCTTGTCAATCACTTTAGATAAACGGTTAGATAAAATCTTGGCAATGATCTTATAGTGAATACCAATAAGCGAAATAGGGCGAAAGTCAGTGATTAAGGTAGGGTTGTTGACCTTTGGGATAAGGGTGAAAAACAAAGAATTGGCACCATTAGGCATAACACAAGTAGCAAAGAATAAGTTAATAAAATCATATAGATCCTTCTGAATAGTGTCCCAATACTTCTTCACAAACGCAAAAGAGTAACCATCCGGGCCCGGAGCTTTACTACTACCACAATCCCAAACGGCTTCCTTAATTTCCTCAAGAGTAACCTGTCTTTCAAGAGTTTCTCGATCCATGCAGTTAAGGGAATGAGAATGAGGAAGGTTAGAGAACATAACCTGTGAATCTTGAGCTTGGAATTTCCTTTTGTAAAATTGAAGGAAGGCATCCTTGATCAAACAAGGGTTTGTGATCCAATTTCCTTCAACCATAATCCCATTGATCATCTGATTCCGCCTTTTTTGGTTGATGAGTCCATGGAAGAATTTGGAATTTTCATCCCCTTCTATATCCCATTTGACATGAGCTTTTTGAATAAGATCTAATGAAGCAAACTTATCGATCTTTTCAATTTCTTGAAGAAGGATGAGGCGATGATCATTGTCGGAAGGCATAGCGGATCCCTCATCAATCCTTTTCTCAATTGAATTAATTTCCTCAAGAGCCACGGTTTTTCTATTTCTTTCCAACGTCTTGATGTTGTTGCTCCATTGTTTGATCTTATCCTTGAGGCGGCGAAACTTTTCATGACATTTGAGATTAGAATCAAGCAATTCCCATTCCTCTTTAATGAGGTTATCAAAACCATCTCTCAGAAGCCATGAGTTATACAATTTGAACGGAGTGGGACCAAAATCAGTTTTGTCAATATGAAGAAGGATAGGGTTATGATCAGACCATAACCTATCGAGAGCAGTAATCCGAACATCTGGGAGCCGAATAGTCACATCTTCTGAAATAAGGAAGCGATCAAGTTTACTAAGCTTAGTACCTGTTTTATTCATCCAAGTAAAAGAGCGACCACTAATAGGAAGATCGACTAAACCTGTGGAATCAATGAAAGAGTTAAAACGATCAGCTTCAATACTATTCAAAGTAGTACCAAACCTTTCTTGTGCGTTTCTGACAGCATTCATGTCTCCAAACATAATATAGGAGCCATTATGGTGATGCATGAAGTCTGTGAGTCTATTCCATAAGGCAAGTTTAGAAACATGATCTTGTGGGCCGTAAATATTCACCATGAAACAGTCTCCCACTACATTCTTCCAATTCCCTTTGATAATAATAAACGAGTCGTCACACCAAATAGAATTCTTAGAGAACATATTGGGGTCCCATATAGAAATAAGACCACCTGAGAGACCACGAGCCATACTACAAGCATAATCAAAAGCATAGTTACCCCACATAGATTTAATTCGAAATAGCTCAAGACGAGTCATTTTTGATTCTTGAATCCCAAGAAAATGCACATTGTGTTTAAGGCAAAGGTCCTTTATCCACATGCGTTTTCTTCTTTTCCTCGTACCACAACTATTTATTGACAAAATATTCATTTGTCAACCATGTGAATCCCGATTCCTTTGATCATTTTGTTTAGAGTTTTTTTACATCCTCTAACATCATAACCAAGTGATGAGCCCACATCAATGATTTGGTTGAGTTCACTTAAAAGGGAAAATCCTTTGATATCATTTTTTCTACGTCTTGCAAACGATGTAGAACAATTGCTAGATGATGAAAAGCTCTTTTTCATGAACTCAAATCCAGGAGGTCTACTTAAATCCGAAGAATTATCCTTTGTTTCTGAATTAGTGGAATTAAAATTGGTGTCTTCTTCCATTTTTTTCTTTGGGGAGTCGATTGAATACCTATTTTCACCATCTTTTTTGTCCCCTTCGGTACCCAGTTCATTGTCAAAAGCTTGTTCATCCATATTGTTGAGTTTTGTTTGGAGTATTTCAAAATCATCAATCGGTTGCTTGTCGTTTGATTCAGATACATAATCCACCTCCTTTAAATCGTGGTCAGAGGAAATGTCATTGTAGTCATCTTTTATTTTTGTACTCCATGATCCAATTTCTTGGATCGAAACCTCAAAAGACTCATTCTTGATGTCGACTTGAACAGTTTCCGGGATGAGTGGATGTGATTTGGTAGATATGCAAAGTCTACCCGAACTCAATGGTGTGGATTCTTCCTTCTCAAAGAACAAGAATTTCCTAAAGCTACTTGCAATCTTTTTGTAAGCCATTGAGCCCCAAGCACATAAAGGTAAACCACTCACCTCAATCCAAAGAATTCGTTCTTCAATTTTAAAATTAGGCATGGGAGCCCTTTTAATCGAATACAACTTTTTAAGACTTTCATTCTCTTAGAATTTAGAGCAAGACATAGATGAGGAAAATTGTATCCAAATCCACTATCCGCCAACATAATGAATATTAAGATCTAAGAAGCCTTCATTCCTACAAATGACATACATGTTTTTCATGGAATCGATGTCTTTCAATTTCACAAGTAGGATTGTATCCGTGTTTTCCACATTAATGGTTTCTTGTTCCGTGAGTGTGATGGTGCGTTTTTGGATGGGTTTTGTTTCGTTGGAGGTTGATATGGGAACATATTTGAGGGTCGAGGAGTATGAGGGTTTTGGTTGGTGTGTTTTGTTTCTGGAGGTTTATTATTTGTGGTGATGTTATTAAGAGATGGGAATGCGTTATGGTTATTGGCGGTAGTGAAAGCGTTGGTAGGTTTTGGTTGGGATTGAGTATATTTTGGTGCTAGGGTTTTTGTGTTGGGATGTTGGTTTAAAGCTAAGGTGATGTAAAGATGAAAACTACCAATCCATATATTCGACATATAATTCACAATAGAATTTGCATCCTTAACACCAAGGAATTTAATAAAACCAACGCGTTTACTTCTTTTAGATAATTTATTAGCGATGAAAGCGTCAACCAAACGACCATGAGAAGCACACACGTTCCATAATCCTTTTGATGTTAATGCCGAAGGCATATTGGTGACATAAAAGGATGTTGCAATGTTCTCCAAATCCTTATGATAAGGATTTCCAATTGGTTTTGATTTCTTGTTCCGAGTTATCCATGTCCAACCATTTTGATCCGTATTGACGAATTACTTTCACATGAAGAAGAAAATTGATTAGGGTTTTTGAAGATTAGGTTTTTTTTTTTGATTGAATGAAAGATCGAGGAAGAAGATGGGGAGGGTAGGTAAAAGTGAAGTTGGTTAAAGTCTAATTACAATGAAAAAAATATGCAAGGATAAATCTTGTCTTTTATGACACATATTTTATAAAAAAGTGTTATTAAATTTCAAAATTTTAATTTTTTTCTCACACTTTTAAAAAGTGTCATTAAAAAGTTACATTTAGTGACATCTTTTTATGTCACTAAAAAAACTCACATGTGAACAGTGAAGAAGCTTACTCATCTAGTAATAAAAAATTGAAAAAGCTTACTCATTAATTTTCTATTACTTACATGCATGGTTGTTAAGATCCCGATCCTGATCTTAGGATCTTACGATTTTACGATACTGCAAAGCAAAAACGATCCAGATCCTACGTAGGATTTTTGCTTGCTTAGGATCTTATAGGATCCCGATCTTAACCATAGGATCTTAAGATCTACTACGATTCGATCTTACTTTTTCTCGAACCACGAACTAAAATTTACGAATTTATGGGTTGTGTTTCCTAAATATTAAAAAAACAACAAGTTAATCTTCTTAAACATTTTATAATTATAATTTATGACAACATTCGTATGAAACATTTATATAATTTTGTGTTTATGATATATAATAATTTGTAGATTTATATAATATTAGAAAGATTATTAAGAAAATGACATTATAGTAGGATCTTACGATCCTGATCCTACCTTACGATCTCGATCTTGTAAAGACGAAAACGATCATGGGTAGGATCCCGATCTTGACAACCTTGCTTACATGCATAAATATTTAATTATATGAAATTATGAATTTTAGTTTCAAACAAGATTTGGTTACCCTTGCTTCGTTGTGGCGCATTTTGAATAGAATGTTTTTTATTATAAAGGTTTAAGAATCATAGAATATATTGTGCACGCTATAGATAGAACTGATTACATATGAAAAATAACCCTTATATGCTTCATACCGTAAGTTATATCACAAAGACAATTAATACAAAGATTAGTGAAAAGTATATAATACCTCGCAGGTATTATATAATAAGTGTGGATAATTAAACCAATTAGTTTGACTTGTGCTCTGAAATCACCGCTTAATAAAATAAAGGTTCATGTATAAATGTAGTCGTACGTTTTAAGATTTCCAATTATGTTAAACAATGTCTGTAAAGTCCTTTTTACAACAATTATTAAGTTTACCTTTTTAGCTGATCATTATAAATATAAAATAATATTTTATAAATTATATATCATTCCCTCACAATCGCTCTAAAATAATCGACTCATTGTAAAAATATAGTTTTCGCCCGTTGTCAAGTTATGATGTAGTTATATTTTAATATACCTTAAAATATAACTTTAATGTCTTTATCGGTTTCTAAAATATATAATATTATATTTTAGTAAACCATGTACAACATATAGAAATTTATATAAAATTTCCTTCATGCTTTCCAGTTTATATAACGTTTCCCCGTTTTCTAAAAACTCTACGTTGTCCCTTTAACAATATATATTGAAATCATGTCGTTTTTCAATATTTCAAATCACGCGCTTTCTAGTTATAATAGATATGTTGCAAGTATTCACTTTCCATTTTTCCCAACCTCGCTTTATATCAGTATATGACATATAATTCACGTTGTTATATCGAAAACTCTCACAAACTAATAAATATTGCATTTATACAACCCTTAACCGCCCCTTTGGTTCCGATTTATAAATTATAAATCTCGTTAAAATTTTATATTCATAAAATTTTAATAAATATTTATTGTTAATTCATCTTACTCACTTAATAAATATTATATTTATTTAACCATTTTAATAACCACCAAATAATAGTTATCCAGTTTTAATATTTATTAAAACTTAAGTTATTTTTATTTGTCGCTTTGATAATATAAACTAAACAAACCCTCGTCGTTTCGTTGAACCATACGCACTCTTGTTGTTCTTAAACCGAACCAAACACCCCCGTTTGGTCGTCCAACAGCCAAACGCACCGTTGGCTGTCACACAGCCAACCAAACACCCCTTTAATTCATCTCACACAACCAAACGCACCCTAGTGACTCCTACTTTCAATCACATTCAACCTTTTTGGTTGGACTTCCTAAACAAACACGCCAATTCCACGGCGAACAACGAAACACGCCGTCCCTTGGTGCGTAATGAAACCAAACGCAGCCTTGTGGCTGCTGACCCGGACCCAAACGCACCCTATGAGGTGAAAATACAAACCAACCGAGCCCTATCTTGGCTGTAAACATATCAAACAAACACCCTCCCGCTTATAAACCAAACCAACAAACACATCCCTTGTGGCTGTTCCGACCCAACTCACAACCAAAGTCCCCTAGCTGCTAAACCCAACCCGACGCACCTTCGGCTGTTATAACCATAACCCGACCCAACCCAACGCACCTTAACTGCTGCTAGGTAAACCAAACGCACACTCCCTGTTGAAAACACAACAACCAAATGCACCCCATGGTGATGTAAACCAACCCGACCCCGGCTGTCCCACAACCCGACCCGTCACATCCCCGCTGTCCCGACCCAAACGCACCCTCGTCGGGTGTTATAAACCCACAACCAAACGCCCTTGTTGCTGCGAACCCACAACCCGAACACCCCTTTCCCCTTGCGGCTTCCTGTCCGAACAAACATACACCCTCTCTATAACCTCCTCCCCAAACGCACGAAACCCCTTGGCTAACCACCCCTTTGTGGCTGACCCGACAAGCGAACACCCCCTTGCGGGTTTTCTGTCACAGCCAAATAAACAACCACCCTAGTGGTGGGTTTCACCATAAAAACAAACACATACTCCCTCCCTTGCGGCTGTCAAAACGAACCAAACCCACCCCGCGTGGTGGCTAACCCGAAACGAACCACCTGCTGTGGTGGTGGTTTTACCACCGAAAATAAACACCCCTTAATGGTGGTGGTTTGGTGTTGATGTCGAGACGGTGGTGACAGCGGAGGGGGTGGTGGCGTCGTGGAGATGACGACGACGGTGGGTGGATGGTTGTGGTGGCGCGTGAAAGAAGAGTGAGTAGCGGGGTTGGATAGATCAATGGGGAGTATTTTTGGATCCGCCGAGAAAAATCCCTCCGAAATGTTTTCCGGCGGTGGCGCTACGGCGGCGGCTGGTGGCCGGCCGGCAGCCTGAGAATTATGGGGGAAGAGAGAAATTTTGAGTGTGTGTGTATTTATAAGATGTATAATTAAGAAGATTAATAGTTTTATATAAATATATAAAACGTTAAAATGAAATGGAAATGTTTACAAATCGAGGACCAAAAGTGAAATTTTGGTAATAAGTTTTTATAAAAGTGGTTCGGAGACTCATTTGAGCGACGTACGGATGATTCAACTCCTCGAAACTTGCGTCATTGCTTCCGAATCATTTTTCTTATAAAAATTATATTTACTTGATAATGTATCATAAATATTTTAATAACATTTAATAAAAAATCTGTTATTCATTTGTGAAACGGTTTCGTCTAGTCCGAAATAAAAATTGGATTTCAACTCTAGTATTCGCTTATCCGCACGCTTTAATTAAAATTATGACTAATTCTTATTTAAATATTATTATTAAATAAATACTGATAATTAAAAACAAATTTAATTGTTTTAGTGTGTCCGCGTTATAAAGTTCTGTTTCGAAAATGTTTGCGGTGTTGTTTAGGCCCTTTTCCGGCTCGTTCTTCCAGGTCCTCCGGTCAAAACGAGAAAAGTTGTCAGGAATGTCGTTCACATCGAATTGCTTTAGGGCCCGAGACGTGAAAACGTGTTATTGATGTTTGTTCTTGTAAGTCAAAGCCCAGACCTAAAAGTCAAAAGAGGTAAAAATTTATCTATAAAAATGCCGAAAATTCTCTGGATGTCACAGTACCTACCCCTATAAAGAAATCTCGTCCCGTGATTAAATTGTGTTATCCCTTAGTTGTCTAAGAAAAGACTAAGATTTACTAAACCGTTTGAACATGATGCTGATAACATTATCAGCAATATCTGGTGTATTCGACACCTCTTAATAACCTAAATTCGGCTAGATTGACCAGATATTCAAATCCATTAAATAGGTATCTTAGGAAACATCGTTTCAAGTTATAATTTATAAACGCTTTATGAAAAAGCCACTTAATAGGTGAACACATCAATGGAGAAAGTGTAGGTCGCTGTTTTATGTCTATATATAAATCATAAATGTCTAAGCAGAGTCTCGTTCTTCTGCAATCTGTAAATGTTGAGGATTCACATCCAACGTGGCTTAGATTGTAAGTACCAACTTTCTGCAGTCCGTAATTTGTATCATGACTTATAATTGGTGTACTGTTTTGTCTGCAATGAGTAATTCAACTGAATACTATATCGACATAGGCTTATCTTGTTCAAGGTAGGTTTCATCACCTAGTTGATAAAGTTTGTACAATCTGGGACCTCTCCAGGACCCAACAACAGCAATCATAACAACGATACTATAACAAATAGTGATGGGATACAGAGGTGAGGACCTCCGAAAACTTAACCCCAAGAATAAAGTTCAATAAAATGAAAGGAGCTCGCGGAAGAGCTTATGCGATAGACGGCGGATTATGGTACTCAGTCGTTAGTTCAATGAATCAGCTCCATTAGCTCAAGTGTGTAACACCTTTGTTAGTTCCACGAACAGTTCATGATTGCGAGGATTGGCAACGGCAAGAGTAATAACTCAAAAATGAGAAAAGGTATTTCCAAGTGAAGCCTTAAGAGATTTCTGCTGAGTAGTTAAGACACGATTGTGTCTCTAAACCCTTATCAACAGATCCTGGCAATTTTTCGAATTTTAGGTTCATACTCTGTCAATCGGATACCATTAAGCCCCCTCATTTATAACTTCCATTATTTGCATAAAGAAAGCCTCCAAATTTTATGTAAATAATCCAATTGATAAACTTATGGTTCGGTGAATATTATTTATTTATTTTAACTGAAAAGCGTCCCAATCCTTACAAATAAACAGAATCAGAAATCCTCCAACTTTAATAATTTCCCGTGTAATACCGTACTCTCATAACCTGTCAAGTTGATGGATGAACATACGATGCATGTGTAACTAAAGAGTAGGGGACGAGTGTTAAAACTCGCTTCGGAGACATGGAGTAAAAAACTGCCAGGACAGATCAATATAGAGTTCAAGAATATTAATGAGTACTACGGTTATAGTAACCCGTAAAAGTCTCGATGAACCCAGTCAACATAAGCAATTATCCATATAAATCTTCCTATACAATCCCCCTATACAAGACTCGTAATACTTAATTTATACATAATCCCATGTAACGCCAAAATTATAACGTCTTTTGTGTAATACAATATAGTATAAAGTTACGAAGAAAATTAATGTCCTTAGAGACCATTGTTTAACTTACAATGTCTGATAACGAAGTGAGATCATTGCGCAACTCCCAATGTCCAAGAAGCAAGATGAGACCATTGTATAACTCACAATGTCTGACGAGTAGAATGAGACCATTGTATAACTCACAATGTCTGACGAGTAGAATGAGACCATTGTATAACTCACAATGTCTTAAAATATTCTGGTATTTATATAATAATTCTTATATAAATAAGCGTACGATATACGCGAAAGGAATGCAAGCATATATATATATTATACATATGTATTCTCCTTTGGTGTGTTCACTATCACTTAATGCAGCACGTAACATAAGCACATAAGCAAGTAGCGTGTATGCACTTTGAAAATGTTTGTTGTGATGCAAAGTTTTTAGAAACGTACTATAATGTCCTAGAGATAAAATATGCAACCTAGTTCTCAATACCCTGTGCTCTGATACCAATTCCTGTAACATACCCCAAAAAACAACAATGCAGCGGAATACCACAGTGGGTGCAACTTCATAATACACAGCGCTAGAATACAAAGAGAACGACCTCTAAATGTGTCGTTTGAAAAATAATCTCGTTGATATTAATCAAAATCTGAATTTAATATACATTTGTCCCATAATTGCATCACAATGAAAAGCTTGAATGTATAACCCACTGCTCTCATCGAAATCCGAGCATAATAAATTCCCTGAGAAAAACATGCTAAAAGTGGTCAACAAAAGTTGGTAGTTCATATTTTCTGTAATAAACATAACGTTAGTTCCAATAAATGTATCTGCCCACTGTATCATTACAGTGTCATATAAAAACGTTTAATGACTACTGTCTCCCTACAGTATCATAAAATAATTGTGTGACCATTTAAATCCTTAAATGTCCTTCCAAAATGTATGTATGATTTTTAGAAATCAATTAAGCCTGTAAAATAATGCAAGACCATTCTAACGCCCAAATAGCCCAAAATGTACGTGCAAGTGGATCACAATATCCAAAAATATGTATTTCTTTCCACTTTATTCAAATTGTATAAAACCATGATTACCATTACTCAAAGTCATGAACTGTAGACGTCGACTTGTAAGTATGCCACTTTATTCAAGGCACAGTAAGAGTGTACCCATCGTAGGTGTTCCCTCCAAGAACACCCGGGCGTTAATGAAAAAACAATAGTACCCACCATGGGTGTTCCCTCTAAGAACACCCGGGCATTAATGAAAAATTATATGTACCCATCATGGGTGTTCCCTCCAAGAACACCCGGGCAGTAATGATTGTTGACCCCGCAGGCGCCAATCCAATTGTAATCCGACATGGTATAACGTTCGTTCCCAGTGATAGCTAGTCACCCGAACGGGGATTGTCATTCCTAAATAGATATATTTTATAACATTCGCGCTTACCCTCCAAGTGATTTACAGTTCATGCAACCTAAGCTAATCCAAAAACCATAAAAATATAAATGCGTTTTACGTTCAAAAAGTAAAACCAGTATTATGTATCGACCTCGCTAGATATATAAATGAGTATGTAAACCAAACAGTAATATCACCATGTAAATGCGTTTGTAAACAGTAGAAACGGTTGAAAATACAGTAACATTTAAAATCAAACACTAGTTTGAACTTGTAACATGCAAGTCTCACCCCAAAATATTTAAAACATGGTATAAATGGGCTATGAACTCACCTTGATTTGAAGAACGATTGATAGAAGTCCTCCTAATTCCGCCTTTGATGATAAGAATGATGACAGATAGCATCAACTATGCACAATACAAACGGAAGATAAGCTGCTTGACCGAGGAAGCTCCAGCTTAACTTAACGGCCTAGTCCACTAGCCTAGGGATAATGTTTTGGTTTCCCGTGAATTGTTTATGTCTACGCGACACGTTGATAAAAGATTAGATTAATCTTTGAAATGTTTTGTTTGTTAAATAAAATAAATTTATGATATTCCCAAAGTGTGAAATATATAAACTTTTATATATTACATATTAAAAATAAACCCTAAATGCTTCATACCGAAAGTTATTCACAAAGAACAATTTAATACAAAGATTAGTGATAATGTATAAATAACTCGCGGTATTATATAATAATTGTAGATAATAAACAATTAGTTTGACTCGTGTTCTGAAATCTACCGCTTAAAATATAATAAAGTGTCATGTATAAACGTAGTCGTACTTTATAAGATTTCCAATAGTTAAACAATGTCTGTAAAGTCCTTTTTACAACAATTATAAGTACCTTTAGCTGATAATTAAAAAATATAACATAATATTTTATAACTTATATTCATTCCCCTCGACGAATTTCGCGTCTAACATAATCGACTCATTGTAAAAATATAGTTTTTCACGCCCGGTTGTCAAGTTATGATGTAGTTAATTTTTAATAGACCTTAAAAATAACTTTAATGTCTATATATCGGTTTCTAAAGATATATACGTTTTAGTAAACCATTACACTATATATGAAATTTAATATAAAAATTCTTCATAACTTTCAGTTTTAATAAACGTTTTCCGTTTTCAAAAACTCTAAAATGACGTATTCCCTTTAATCAATATAATATTGAAATCAATCGTTTTCAATTCTTCAAATGCAACGTGCGCTTCCTATTTATAATATATATGTTGCAAGGTATTCACGGTTCCATTTTTCCAACTCTCCCGCGTTTATTCAGATATGACATAGAATATTCACGTTGTTATATCGAAACTCCCAAACTAATAAATATTCATTTATACAACCCTTAACCGCCCCTTTGGTTCCGATTTAAACATATAAATCTCTGTTAAAATTTTATAATTCAAAAATTTAATAAATATTTATTGTTAATTCATCTTACTCACTTAATAAATATTTAAATTTATGTTAACCATATAATAACCACCAAATAATATATAATCCATTTTTAATATTTATAAAAATTAAGTTATTATTTATTTGTCGCTTTTATAATATAAACTAAACAAACCTCGCGATTCGTTAACGCATACGCACTCGTTTGTTGATCCTTAAAGCCGAACCAAACACCCCGGATTGGGTCGTCAACAGCCAAACGTCACCGTTGGCCTGTCATCACACCAACCAAACACCCCATTTAATTCCATCTCACACAACCAAAAACGCTACCCAAAGTACTCAACTATCAATCACAATGCAACCTTTTTGTTGTGCTTCCTAAACAAACACCTCCCAATTTCCAGGGCGAACACAAACCGACGCCTCCCTTGGTGCGTAATGAAACCAAACGCAGCCTTGTGGCTGCTGACCCGGACCCAAACGCACCCTATGAGGTGAAAATACAAACCAACCGAGCCCTATCTTGGCTGTAAACATATCAAACAAACACCCTCCCGCTTATAAACCAAACCAACAAACACATCCCTTGTGGTTGTTCCGACCCAACTCACAACCAAAGTCCCCTAGCTGCTAAACCCAACCCGACGCACCTTCGGCTGTTATAACCATAACCCGACCCAACCCAACGCACCTTAACTGCTGCTAGGTAAACCAAACGCACACTCCCTGTTGAAAACACAACAACCAAATGCACCCCATGGTGATGTAAACCAACCCGACCCCGGCTGTCCCACAACCCGACCCGTCACATCCCCGCTGTCCCGACCCAAACGCAACACCCCTTGCGGGTGTTATAAACCCACAACCAACGCCCTTGTTGCTAGCAACCCACAACCCCGAACACCCCTTTCCCCTTGCGGCTTCCTGTCCGAACAAACATACACCCTCTCTATAACCTCCTCCCCAAACGCACGAAACCCCTTGGGCTAACACCCCGTTGTGCTGACCCACAAGGCGAACACGCCCCTTAGCGGTTATCTTCACAGCCAAATAAACAAACACCCTAGTGGTGGGTTTCACCATAAAAACAAACACATACTCCCTCCCTTGCGGCGTAAAACGAACCAAACCCACCCCAGCGTGTGGCAAACTAACCCTAAAAAAAAAAGAAAAATATAACAAAAAAGAGAAAAAAAAAATCAAAAAGGAAACAAAAAAAAAAAAAAAAAAGAAAACACAAAAACATAAAAAAAAAAAAAAAAAAAAAAAAAAAAAAAATAAAGAAAAAAAAAAGAAAATAAAAAAAAAAAAAACGAACCACCTGCTGTGGTGGTGGTTTTACCACCGAAAATAAACACCCCTTAATGGTGGTGGTTTGGTGTTGATGTCGAGACGGTGGTGACAGCGGAGGGGGTGGTAGCGACCGTGGAATATGACGACGACGAGGGTGGATGGTTTGTGGTGGGCGCGAGAAAAGAGAGTGAAGTAGCGGGTTATGGATTAGATCTAAGATGGGGAAGTAGTTTTGGGAGTCGCCGGAAAAATCCCGCCGAAAATGTTTTCCGGCGGTGGCGCGACGGCGGGCGGCGGTAGCCGTCCGGGCAGACGGAGATTATTCGGTGGAGAGGAAGAAATTTAGAGTGTGTGTGAAGTTAGAGATGTATAATGAAAGAATGATATATAAGTTTTATATATATATATAAAACTTTAAAAATGAAATGGAAATGTTTAAAAATCGAGGGACCTAAAGTGTAACATTTTTGGTATAGTTTTTATAAAAGCGGTTCGTGACACCTCAAGAGTGCTGACTTAACGGATGATTCAATCTCTAAAACTATGCGTCATTGCTTTTCCGAATCATTATTCTGATAAAATGAGTATTTTTACTTATAATGTTACATAAATTTTTTTATAATAACATTAATAATAATATCTGTATTTCCATTTTGTGAAATCGGTTTCTTCTGTCCGAAATAAAAAATTGGATTTCAACTCCAATATTCCTGTTATCCGCGGACGCTTTTTAATTAAAATTATGACTAATTTTTATATAATATTTTTATTAAATAAATACTGATAATAAAAAACAAATTTAATTGTTTTTTGTGAGTCCGCGTTATATATTGTTCGAAAAAATGTTGCGGTGATGTTTTTAAAGGTCCCTTTTTCGGCTCGTCTTCCCAGGACCTCGGGGCAAAACCTGAAAAGTTGTCAGGAATGTCCGTTTCACATCGATTTGCTTTATGGTACCGAGACGTGAAAAACGTGTTTTAGATGGTTGTTCTTGTAATCCAAAACAGCCAAACCTAAAAGCAAAAGAGGTAAAATTTGTTATCTTAAAAATCCTAAAATTCCGATGTCACAAGTGTTGGTGCGTTTTGGAATGGGATTTTGTATAGGTGAAGTGATATGGAACATATTTGAGGGTCGAGGAGTATGAAGGTTTGGTTGGTGAGTTTTGATTTCTGGAGGTTATTATTAGTGGCTATGATGTTAAGAGATAGGAGAGCGTGTATGGATATATGGCGGTAGTGAAGCGTTGGTAGGTTTTGGTTGGGATTGAGTATATTTTGGTGCTAGGGTTTTTGTGTTGGGATGTTGGTTTAAAGCTAAGGTGATGTAAAGATGAAAACTACCAATCCATATATTCGACATAGAATTCACAATAGAATTTGCATCCTTAACACCAAGGAATTTAATAAAACCAAAGCGTTTCCACCTCCTTTAGATTACTTTTAGCGATGAAATGTCAACCAAACGACCATGAGAAGCAACACTTCCATAATACCTTTTGATGTTAAAACCGGAGGCATATTGGTGACATAAAGATGTTGCAAAGTTCTCCAAAAATTATGATAAGGATTTCCAATTGGTTTTGATTTCTTGTTCCGAGTTATCCATGTCCAACCATTTTGATCCGTATTGACGAATTGTTTTCCCATGAAGAAGAAAATTGATTAGGGTTTTTGAAGATTAGGTTTTTTTTTTGATTGAATGAAAGATCGAGGAAGAAGATGGGGAAGGGTTGAAGGGAGGAAAATTGATTAGGGTTTTTGAAGATTAGGTTTTTTTTTATTGAATGAAAGATCTAGTGAGATTGCTTGGATGTTGTTAGTTTAACATCTCACTTCATTATTTACTTACATCCAGTTAGATTTTGTCAAATAATAATATGAAGCGAACCCGCCTATCGGGCGGGTTATGAAGCTAGTAACTTTATAAGTAGATGGTTCAAAATTACAATCTCCGGTTGATAGTGTATTTTTATTTATTTGTAGCTTTTGTTATGTCTAATACTCTAGTTACAGATACTCCGCTTTCTGCAACTACTTCAGTTTGCATATGCGATGAGTTGACGTTGCAACTGTAGAGTTGTGTTATTTAAAGATACTCGCAACCTAAAATAAAGTAAAAGTCAAAGATATTAGCATTAATCAATAAATGTTACAGTAAGGTCTCCTAATTATCGAAACACCATTTCAGGTCACCCAAGCACCAGTTTGGTTTATCTATGTCAATTCTGGCCAAAAAAATCTTTGTTGTAATACTGTTAATTACCATAAATGCCGCTGCAGGTGTCTCGTCAGCCGAACAACCGACTTTGTTTGTGTTTTTTCTTCTTTTTTTCTTTTTAATGTCTTTTTAATTTTGTGTTATAGAAATAATTTTATAAGGTAAATGGTGACACGACAACACCTATAACATGTCACCCATAAGTAACACTCTTATCAACTAGATATGTTAGACAAGTTACAAAGTTTCGTATTTTTGGTTTGATTGTCTTTGAGATCACTTTTGTAAAGTGGTCTTTCAAATAATTTCTTAATATATCTACTCGTTTTCTATTCGGTTTTTGGTTTTTCCGGTTGAACCAGTGACCGGTCAAACCGGTTCTGGTCTTTTTCCGGTTGACTGGCCCGCTCGGTCCAGTTTTAAAACATCGATAACTTCACCATCAACTTAGTGTAATAAAACAACCAACTTCAAAAACCAAAACATAACCCACTTAGAAAACAAAAATATCACACCATAACACACACTCCACTGTTAGACAATGAAAACTCCGTGAGTTATGATATATATTATTTCGCCACTACTTATAAAGTACAAGTCATGGAGAAACCCTAATAGACCCAACCCACAAGACGGGCTTATGCCAACTAATCTATCATCTAATATCCACGACTCGACTTTTGGCGAATCGACCGAAGTCCCCTTAGCAAAATTTTAGCCATGGTTTTTTAAGGCCCCTGGTTGTTTTTGGGGAGACCTTCATAACAAGGAGAACGCGTCTTTAAGGTCCCAAGACTCGGTTATGAGGGCCTTATTACGCTACGCATGGTATAACATTTAGTATATTATGTTTTTAAGGTTTATAATAAAAACATAAGTACAAAAAATACAAAAAATAAAAGATATTATATCGACATTACAATTAGAAGGCACTTTTGAGTCTGATGTTGGGTCTGTATGTGTGAACTAGCCCGGTTATTAACCATTTTTTTGAACCCGGCCTACTAACGCAACTTGATCCGGAATCTTATAATTTCAGTTTGAGAAAATATACCAAACATATATTTTATCTCCATGAACTTAAACAAAAATATCA
>BQNB010102303.1:11418-24278 GCA_026074375.1 Tanacetum coccineum | reverse complement strand
AACTTCTTTATCTCTTTTAGTAAAAAAACGACAAGGACCATTTGTGTTAAAACCCAAACTTGTTATAACTAAAATCGGCCAAATACAAAATAGAAAGAGAGAAAGAGTTGAGGGACTTAAATTGCACCTTCTCCAAAGATTACTTTTAAAATCCTGCTAACCATAAACACAGTACCCCCGTACCCGCCAAATCCCATACTACCCCTTCCCCATGGTTTTCTTGCCATACCACTACTCTAGTACATCTCCCAGCTATCCCTCACCCTTTCCCCATAAACCATTGCCCCTATAACCCCCTTTCCAGTTCATTTCACTCAACCCGAAGTCAATATCAATGGTGAGATCATGAGAAGGCAAAGAGAAGGGTTAGGATTGCTTGGGGAGTGTCCTACTCACACAGCTAGCATTTCCCAAGACCAAAGACAAAGCTTTGAGCTTCTATAAGAGGGAGAAGACCAAGCCGAACAAAAAAACTTGTTTTTACTTTCTTAGTTTAAAATTTAATTAAGTTTACTTTAGAATTGTTGTACTCAGTTCATTTTATGTCTATGTTGTAATATTTTCAGCTTATATACAAGTTAAGAGTTCTTTTTGTGTTATTACAATTCTCAAAATTTAAAGTGTAAGATAAGCTTTCAATTCTGTTTAAACTTGCATAAATATGAGTTAAAAGTTGTTAGAACTCACTTGTAATCACTTACCTCTGCCCTTTTTTACAAAAAAATCAGTTAAAAAGTTTTTTTTATAAAAATAAGGGGGTGTTTGGTTTTGACCCAAAATGGGTCATATGGGGTTGTGCATGGGTCAAGTGCACTCAGCCACTTTTGGCTGAGTGTGTAGGCTTCATTAGCCCTTTTTAATCACAACTTTTAATTTAAAAATAAGTTTTTAAGTTGTTTCTATATTCTTTCAAAATTTCAATGAGCCAAAATGACCATAAGAGCTTAAGCTGTTGAAACAGCTTAAGCTCCTCATTTCTTGTGTTGTTTAAGTTACAAAAAGCAAAAAAGAGAGACCCTTTGTCCTGTAATTGTGACACACCAAGTCACTAAGTGTGTATGTATGCATGAGTGTTTGTGAAATCCCCCATCTTTAAGCCCAATAATCAGCAGCTTTAAATAAGCCCTAACCCCTCAAACTTTGAAAATAAGCTCACTAAGTACCCTTTTAAATCTGTTTGAGGCTTATTTTGGCTAAAAAGCTCTTAAGAGCTTATTTCATAAGCCCAAAAAGCCCCTTGGCCACTGTTCTTGACCTCCCCTGGTGCTAGACACCTCTCTTTAGCCCCTTTTTTCTAGCTTATTAGATATTAAGCACCAATTTATTTTTGCTTTTCCATGTAGCTTGTAGGTAGTACTATTAGGTTCAGCAGCTTATTTCATTTAAATAGCTTACTAGGTTAGCTTAATTTAGGCTTATTAGTCCCCTATTTCTGTCCTTTTTATAAACTGTCACAATAGCTTAATTGCAATCCCAGCTTATTTTAGGGCTTAATTTAGGTTTCCATAGCTTATTTAGGACTCCCCTTTCTATAATAATCTGTCCCCCTTAATTTTAGCTTATTTAGTAGCCTTAAGCCCCAAAAGGAAAGCTAAATAAGCTGTTAAGCTTATTTAGCCACTGCAGTTTCAAAAAGCCACATTTCTGGCTTATTTAGTGAGAATCAGCACATAGTGCTTATTATGAAAAATGTTCCCCTTAAGCCCCTTAACAGCTTTGCTTTGATAGCTTTTTGATAATAAGCTAGTTGGACTTACCTTGCAATCGGGGTCCACTTCAGGGACCATTTGTGTAATTTTGTCTTTTCTAGTTAACATTGTTAGTCCCTGTGGTTAGTTAGCCTGTTACCCCGTTTGTCCTTGTGTCCTTTTCACTGTTAGTCCCCAAAGTTAACTTTAGTTAGTTTATTTAATTAATTAATTAAATTAGGTTTAAAATTTAATTAGTTTAATTACTTTTAATTTAATCAGTAAAATTTGGGCATTTTTATATTTTTAGAATTGTTAACTTTTTCTTTATTTAATTTCATTTTTTCAGAATTTTTATAACTTTTATTTTTTGTCTTTTTCTATTTTCTTAGTTTTAATTAGTTTTTAATCTTTAAAAATTCATAAAAAATCCAAAAATTAATAAAAAAATATTTTTCTTTTTTATAAAATTCAGTCTTAGACCCGTTTTACCGGGTGCGTTTTACCGTTTCTTTTCGTTTTACATTCAAACGACCTCCGTTTTAGTTCTAGTTTTCTTTATTTTTCAAATTAACTTAATTAGAATTTAATTTTGATTTTTAATTTAATTTAGCATTTATTTTCTTAATTTTTAGTATTTAGGAGTTAATTAGGATTTAATTTTGATTTTTAATTTAATTTAGCATTAATTTTCTTAATTTTTAGTATTTAGGGTCCCCGATACCTGATTCTGTTCCCCGTATTTAATTTAGATTTAATTTTAGGATTTCCTTATAACTAAATTTGTTTCCCGTAGTTTTTAAGATCCCTATTTCCTATATTTTGTTTCCCGTAGATTAAATTAGATTTTATTTAATTAATTTTAGTTGTAATTATATCAGTGTTCATATCATATATTCTCCATCAGTCAATTTCTCTTCAAACCAGGATAATTTTCAATTGCAGCCTCGTTGGGACATACGACCCGGGAATATCTCTTCCGGAATCTTTTTATCATTGATTCTCATGTATACTATTTGACGAATCAATTAGCTCGACTGGTGTTTGATGAAGTTCGAAGGTTGTTGTTGGTAGGTTTGTAGATTTTCTTGAACGAGAGAGAAATTAAAGCCATGAGTTTGTCAATCTCCTTTTCCTTTGACATTTCCTCATCTTCAGTAACCGTAGCAGGTTCTGGATCATAAGTAGGAGCAGAAGAGGTAACAATTGCTTTTCCTCTGTTTCTGGTAGACTGTTGCGATCTGGTGGAGGAATATTGAGTGTTTTGAGTAGGATGGTTTTGATGATGGTAAACTGGTTGTTGTTGAGCAACAAGTGCAAGTGGATTAGCAGTACGTGCTAGTCTTTCAGCTCTTATCTCATTGACTTCATTCTGGTGTTGCTTCAGAATGTCATAAAGCTTGTGATAGGAGACAGTCTTCAGCTCTTGACTCTGCTTAACAAGTGTCACAAACCTTTGCCATTCTGGTTGTAGTTGAAGTAAGAACTGGACATTCACTTGATGATTTGTAACATGACACTGATTTCTGACAAGCTCATTCATCATCTTGTAAAACCGTGAGTAATACGATTCAAGTGATTCACCATCCCATGATGTGAATTTTCCAAACTCCCAATATAAATTGGTTTCAAGATCTTGAACATTGATTGATTCACCTTGTTTCAACCTTTCAATGGCTTTCCACATTTCACATGCATTCGGACAAGCATCAACTGTGGAGTAGATATCGTTATCTATCCCTGTGAGAATTGCATTGAACCGGCTTCAGCTTCAGCATTCAGTTGATCTCGTATGTCTTGTAAAACATTCTTATAGTTCTCCATATACCTCTCTGTAGTTGTTTCAGAACTACCTTCAGCAACTGGAACTGTTTTCTCAGCCCATTGATACGTGTATGGTGGATTTTGGAGACAATGGTGGATGAGTTCACTGTTAGGATTTGTGTCAATTATCTCTTGATTCTAGGATTTCCACTGTACATAAATACCCGTGCTAAGCATTGTTGGAACGATCTTTGCTACCCGCTTCCATGATAGCATTGAAGAGCTTTGATGGATTAGTTTGCAAATTGGTATTTGAATTTGACATTCTGATGAAGTTGTGAATGGATATCGGATCTTAAGTGTTATGATGTGATTGTTGTGGTTTTAATGAATTAACGTTCACGGAATTTTACAAATCTTTGATTAAAACCGAGAAAAGAATCGTATCTTTCGCGAGATTTTACAAAATCAAGAAGAAACCGTGAATGAATAATTAATTGACGTTTCAAGTATGAGTAAGTTGATTGTTGGTTTGATTGGTTGTGTTTGTTGTGTTGAGTAATTGTCTTTTTAGTCCGAATTAAAGTCCAACACAAATTAAAAAAAATGAAAACTGTCAATAACTCATAGTAAACCATGGTTTTGGGCCTCGAAAAATCCTTAACCAGCTAAAGGCTGTATACAGTGTAATCCGTCTCGTTTTTCTCTTCGATTTGAGAGGTCACGGGCCTGAAACGGACTTACGGATCAAAAGTTATGGCAGTTTTACTGAACCCCTTTTCTTCACACAAGATTTCTAGACAAAACGCAGTGCTATTTGTCAAAATGCAACGAATCTTGGTCAAAACGCAATCAATAAATTAATTGGGCAGAGTAACGTCTAGTCAAAACGCAATGATGGTCTTCAAAACGCAACTTGTAGACAAAACGCAACGAGCAAAACGCAATGAACTTGATCAAAACGCAACGAGTCAAAACGCAATGAATTTGATCAAAACGCAACGAGTCAAAACGCAATGAATTTAAAGCTTGGATCGATCTATGGATTCCGAAAAATATCTGGAAGGGCAATCTATGCAAAGACCACCACTCTTTGAAAGCGATAGTTTTATTTATTGGAAAAATAGATTCGAGACATATGTTAAATCAAAAGATCTAGATCTTTGGCATGTTATTACCAATGGTCATTTTCAACCTATTGTACAAAATCCGAAAACCAAATTAGATGAGGTTATCCCTTTTGAAAAACAAACCGATGATCTCAAAAAGAGACTTGTGAAAAATAATGAAGCCAAAATGGTTATTTACAATGCTTTGCCAAGAAAAGAATATGAAAGAATTTTCATGTGTAACACGGCAAAAGAAATTTGGAAAACTTTGTTAATCACCCATCAAGGTAATAGGCAAGTCAAAGATAATAAGATCGACCTTTTGGTTCAACAATATGAACAATTCAAGATTTCCAAAGACGAATGTATAGATAGTGCTTTTGCTAGATTTAATACTATTATTACTAGTCTTAAAACTCTCGATGAAGGTTATTCTAGTAAGAACTACGTAAGGAAGTTTCTTAGGGCTCTACATCCTAAATGGAGAGCAAAGGTCACGACGATTGAAGAGTCGAAAGACTTAATGTCACTATCTCTTGATGAACTTATCAGGAACCTCAAAGTTCACGAAATGATCATCAAGAAAGATTCTGAAATAGTCAAAGCAAAAGTTGAAAGGAAATCTATTGCTTTAAAGGCTAAGAAAGAATCTAGTGATGAAGAGTGTTCGACTTCCAGTAGTGAAGACGAAGAGTACGCCATGGCGGTAAGAGACTTCAAGAAGTTCTTTAAAAGAAGAGGTAGATTCGTGAGATAACCTCGAAACGACAAAAAAACGTTCCAAAGAAGTCATGATGACAAGAATGGTAAAAGTGATAAAAAATGCTTTAGATGCGGTGATCCGATTCATCTTATTGGAGAATGTCCAAAACCACCGAAAGATAAGAACCAAAGAGCTTTTGTCGGAGGCTCTTGGAGCGATAGCGGTGAAGAAGATGATGAGAAGGTCAAATATGAAACGTGTCTTATAGCTCATGCATCAAGTGAGGTATGTTCCGAATCATCTTACTTTAGTGATGAAAACTCATCAATTAATGATTTAGCTTTAGACAACGAATATGATAAGTTATGCAAAATGAGTCTAAAGATAATCACTAAAAACAATAAGTTAAAAGCTACTAGAAATAGTCTAGAAAATGAGCTTAGAGAATTAAAAGATAAATTGTCCACACTTGAGAAAAACAAGGGAGTTGATCTCGATTTTGCAAAGTGTCATGTACTTAAAATTTAGAATAAAAAACTCAAAGAAGAATCTACTAGATTAAACAAATTTGAAAAGAGTACACATTGCTTAAATGAAATGTTAAGTAATCAAAAACCCTCCGGTGATAAATTAGGTTTAGGGTTTAATTCATTTGAAGCATCATCTAGTGGAACTAAGGAAATAAAATTTGTGAAAGCTCAGAAAAGGTCTTCTGATTGGATGTCCCATAAATTATGGGCGACACCCTAAGTGAACCAGGCGGCCCCCAAAATAATTCTGGGGACCGCCACCGACAAAATATTTACCTGGATCTGAGGAATAACTGTGTCTTTTCAAAAATCCATTTTGGGTCCTAGACCAAAATACATAATTGCAAACAAATCCAAAGTTCCCGTTGCTAGTGACAATAAAGTTAAACAATTCTATAAGCCATTGTCAAAACCCAAAGTTGGATTTTCGATACCAACAAAATTTTAGATCAAAACCCCACCTCTTGAAAAAGTCATTAATAATTATCTGTTCTAAGACACTGCAACCAAGAAGACATGTTGACGAAAACCAACCTAATAGCTTTCCGTACTGGATAACTTTCCACGTCAAAGTTAAATGCATGGGAAATGTGGTATCCCATTTCACATCCCAACAAATTGCATCTATTGCCAAGGGATGTTTGGCCAATAAATATCAACTTTGGACCCATGAGATATTGGGGACCAAATGTTTTAGTTATTGTCTTATATAAATAGATATGCCTTTGAGTCGACTTGGAGCCCGATGAATGGATTAAGGATAGTGGATGCTCTAAACATATGACGGACAACCGAAAGCTCTTCTCCACTTACAAGGCATACAATGGAGGTAACGTTATTTTTGGTAGTAATCTTCACGGTAACATCATTGGCAAAGGTACGATTTCTAATGACTCTCTCAAAATAGATAATGTAGAACATGTTGATAACTTAGGATTTAATTTGCTAAGTATAGGACAAATATGTAACAATAAGTGTAGAGTAACTTTCTCTGAACATGATAGTGAAATAATCACTAAGGACGGTAAAGTCATAGATAGAGGTATTAGGAAGAAAGACTTATATGTGATGAAATTAGGAAATAAGCCAAAAGATCAAATTTGTCTAACAACGATTGATGAAAATTCCACTTTGTGGCATAGGAGATTAGGACACGCCAATATACGTCTCATCCAATCGTTGGCCTCTAAGGAATTAGTTAGAAACCTACCTAAGCTTAAGTTTGATCAACATTTTTATGATGCTTGCAAAATGGGAAAAAAAGCACACGCTAGTCACAAAGCTAAGAATGTAGTCTCAACGACTAGATGCTTAGGACTTCTCCATATAGATCTCTTCGGTCCATCCGTCGTACGGAGTTACGGAGGAAACCGTTACACCCTAGTCATAGTAGATGACTACTCTAGGTATACTTGGACTAGATTTCTTAAGGATAAAACCGAAGCTTTCGATCAATTCAAAATATTTAGTAGGAAAATCCAAAACCAATTAGGTTGTTCAATAGTGTCAATAAGAACCGACCACGGTAGAGAATTTGATAATGAGGTGCAATTTGGAGAGTTTTGTAATGCCAATGGTATTACACATAACTTCTCGGCTCCACGCACTCCTCAATCAAATGGCGTGGTCAAAAGGAAAAATAGGACACTTCAAGAAATGAGTAGGACTATGTTGAATGAGCCAAATGTTACACAAAAGGTTGTGGTGTAACGGGTAGTACTTCAAATCATCTCAACCGAATTCTCATCAGAACTATTCTAGGAAAAACACCTTACGAACTCTTAAGAGGTAGAAAACCTACGCTAGATTATTTTAGAGTGTTTGGAAGCAAGTGCTTCATTTTGAACACAAAAGACTACCTTACCAAGTTTGACCCAAAGTCATACGAAGGTGTCTTTTTAGGTTATTCTCAAAATAGTAAAGCCTACATCATCCTAAACAAACACACTAGGAAAGTCGAAGAATCACTTAACGTGACATTCAATGAAACTCCTCCACCCTCTAAGACATCACCCTTGGTGGATGATGACTTAGATGAAGACGAAGCAGTTAAGGTCACCAAAAAGAAAAACCTAGAAAAAGACATTGTGGATGAAACTTTAGAGATTGATGAAATAGTCAACATTAAGGAATTTAGGAACCATCCATTAGAAAATGTCATAGGAAACCTTAACCAAAGATTCTTTAGGTCACAAGCCCAAAACCAAAGTAACTTCTTTGGTTTTATATCAACTATAGAACCTAAGATTGTGAATGAAGCATTAGGAGATGAAAGTTGGATAGTCCCCATTCAAGAAGAATTAAATCAATTCGTTGCTAACGACGTTTGGGAGTTAGTTCCTCAACCTAGGAATATGACAATCATAGGAACTAAGTGGGTATTTAAAAATAAGTTAGACGAGAACGGTATTGTTTCTCAAAATAAGGCTAGGTTAGTTGCTCAAGGCTACAACCAACAAGAGGGCATCGATTATTGTGAAACCTATTCCCAGGTTGCTAGGACTTTGAGTCCATTAGAATATTATTAGTATTATGTTGTGCTTTTGATGTAAACTTTCCAAATAGGATGTTAAAAAGTGCCATTCCGATTGGTTTGTAACAAATGAGGGAGTATACGTGGCCACAACCTCCGGGTATTCTAAATTTAAAAAAACCGGATCTATGTATAAATTAAAGAAAAGCTTTACATGGTCCGTAAACATGCACCTCAGATAAACACTCTTTTTACAAGAGAAAAGTTTAAATCTCATCATGATTCTAATATATATCGATGACATTATATTCGGTTCGACTTGTCAAGACATGTGTGATGAATTTGCCAAAATCATGCATGACGAGTTCGAGATGAGCATGATGGGTGAACTTAACTTCTTCTTTAGATTACAAATTAAACAAATGGAAGATGGTATATTCTTTAATCAATCTAAGTATATTAAAGAAATGCTTAAAAATTTGGTCTAGAAGATTCTAAACCAATGAAAACCCCCATATCCTCCGATACTAAACTCACGAAAGATGAAGAGTGTGAGTCGATAGATAGTACCAAGTATCAAGGCATGATAGGTAGTTTATTATACCTAACGGCAAGTAGGCCCGATATCATGTTTAGTGTCTGCCTTTGTGCCCGCTTCCAAGAGGCTCCCAAAACCTCTCACCTTGAAGCAGTTAAGCATATCTTCCGATACATTAAAGGCACTACGCACTTAGGATTATGGTATCCTAAGGGGACCGGCATAGAAACCGCAGTATATGCCGACTCTGATCATGTGGGAGATTATGTGGACCGAAAGAGCACTAGCGGTATTTGTACGTTCGTGGGATGTTATTTGACATCTTGGTTCTCAAAGAAACAAACCGCTCTTGCTATATCCACTACCGAAGCCGAATACGTAAGTGCCGGAAAGGCATGCCAACAAACACTATGGATGAAACAAGCTCTCATTAGATGCTAATAAATTTTATAAGATATCTAATTATATATCTAATAACTTTTATAAGATATCTAATTAGATGCTAATAAATTTGACACTTTAATAGTTATTGTAAAAAAACCCCAAGTTTTTCTCTCTAGAATGGTGATTTCCGGCTGCCACCCTAAAATCATATTCAGATCATAATTTTCTTTCATTCTGATCCTTAAACCTTGAATTGATTTCGTTTTTCCTTTTTAATCTTTGATCTATCACAGCATCTTTCTTGATTTGCTGTTTGGTTTGTTTTTAGGGTCACGTTTTGGTTTTCCTTTAGGGTTCCAAACGTTTTCTTGAATCAAACTGATCTTTGAGCCTTGTTTGATTTGTGTTAGTCATTGCTTCATTGAAAAAACATGTCCTTCTCTTCGTTTGCTGATTAGGTTGTTTAGGGTTGTGATTTGTTTCCTTTTTTAGGGTTTGCTGTTATTGGAAACGATTTTCTCATAATTATTACGTTTTTGTGCGCTGGAAACCATCTTCTTTTTGTGATTTGATTATGGAGGTGGGTTAGCTGCGCTTTGATCGTTGCTTGAAGCCCTAAGCGATTAGGGTTTTGCTATATCATATTGCTAATCTTGGGATTCTGGTGTTGTTGTGTTGTTGTTGTTGGGGTTGCGAGAGATGGATAGAAGATTTGCCGATTCTAGGATCAAAGCAAATGGGGCAATCACTTTCAATGGGGATGTTAATGAGATGCAGGGATATCTATTTGTCGATTTTGCAAAGAAGATTATAAACATTGACGGGAAAGTCTTGAAAAAGTACGCTCCTCGCATGGCTGTTAGGGGTGTTTGTATTGACAAAGATAAGGTTATTGCCTCGCCTTCATTAGAACAGGTTGTATCGCCTTTCAAATTGGTGTCGTTTGCTGAACAAGTTTGTATAACACCAATGAAGGATTACCAAATGGAAACTGATGATCCACTTTTGAAATCAGTTTCTATTGATGAAAATAATAGTAGTGATTATGGTACGAATCAGTTAAGTGTTGTGGATCAACCTAATGGTTCGGCTAATAATAATACAACTGATGTATTGAAGGTCCATATTGGTGATGTCAATGGGTCTCCTATGTTGAAAGAGGCTGATCCAAAGGTTAAAGTGTTTGCTAATGTTGTGGAAGGTGCTAATGGTGTGCAAGATTGGATAACACTAAAAAGAGATTAACTTTCGCAATCCTTATTAGTTGAGGAAAGGTGGAGGAAATTCTGATTGGCGTGCTTCCTATTGAGTCCATTCAGATTGTGAAAAACAAGTTTGCTAATTCACTTGTTGGTTTTTTCGTGGGTAAAGGCATTGCATTTCCCTTGGTTCAAATCTATGTCTCTAGGGCATGGAAAGAGTTTGGTTTTTAGAAAATCATGCGGGATGATGACGGGTTCTTTTACTTCAAATTTGAGTCCATTAAGGGAATGGAACAAGTTCTTGAACAAGGTCCATGGCTTATTCGGAATTCGCCTTTGATTCTTAATAAATGGTCGGTTAATATGTCATTATCTAAATATGATGTCAAGAAGGTTCTCGTGTGGGGTAAAATGTTAAAAATTCCAGTTGTGGCATAACACCTTTTGAAGATTCAAGATCAAACAACCAAGAATGAAGAAGAACACCATACTAGTTTAGTGAAATAATAAAGTTTCTTATTAAATTAAGTTATGTTATGAACTCCTTAGCCATGAGAGGCTAAATCTCTCATGACTACTCGGTGAAGTTATGATAAAGAATAAGTGTTTGGTACGATTGTGATCTCATTAATCTCAAGCTTATGTTGCACCCCTATTATATCTTATCTTGTCGTTTTTGCTTATCAACTTAGATTATATAATCATATCGGTATAGGTTGAAAGACCCGTTATGATCTATGTGGTTTTAAAGATTTGTCTATGATCTTTATCGTCTGTGTCGAGAAATCCACTTTCGTAAACTGATAAACAAAATAAGCTTTGATAGAATAAGTTATCTGGATCACTTGAGTGACACATCTGGTTTAGCCAACTAAATATAAGTCTTAAGTTAATTAAGTTAATTTGTGAAAACGTTTTCTGACGAGAAATCCTTTTTATAAGTTAAAGTTCATCTTCAAGGTCTTAATCATTACCACTACTTATAAATTATTTTCAACTATCCGAGTAGTCATCTTTATTATCACTGGTAAAATAAAAGTTACTTTTAAAATTGTTAAAGTCTATTTTCTTTCTGATTATTCAAACACTACTCAAATCCGTGTGGACGACCTGGTCTTACCTAAAAAAGATTATACTACATACGTGGGTTATACTTTTACCCGTGTGTTTCACTATAATAAAATTAGTATTTTCAGTCATTATAAATTTAAAGCTTTTGAAACACATCAGGGACCGACATAGAAATAGTATTATATGTCGACTCTGATCATGTGGGAGATTATGTAGACCGAAAGAGCACTAGCGGTATTTATACGTTCGTGGGATGTTGTTTGACATCTTGGTTCTCGAAGAAACAAACCGCTCTTGCTATATCCACTAGCGAAGCCGAATACGTAAGCGCTGAAAGGTATGTCAACAAGCACTATGGATGAAACAAGCTCTTATCGACTACGGTGTTCGACTCGATGATGTCCCGATCATGTGCGACAATAAAGGCGCGATTGACCTTATCAAAAACCCGGTGCAATACTCTCGAACCAAACATATCAAAATTCGTCACCACTTTCTTCGTGATAATGTCCAGAAAGGACATATCTCTATCGAAAAAGTGTCGTTCATTGACAACATCGCCGACATTCTTATGAAACCTCTTAAATGTGAATAGTTTAACTATCTACATCTTGGTTTAGGAATGATGGAATACATTCCATAAACCGTGTTAGTCCGCTTCTCCTTCTTCTAGTCTCGATTCTAGTCCGTGTTCCATTCCGTGTCGTGATAACTTAAATACTTCATCCGAAGTACTTTGAGCATTTTAATTCGCGAAATGCAAATTAAAACGTCACTCTCCTTTGTAAAGTTTTTGTCAAAACTCAGTCCAAAAACCCTCGCTGAGGGCGGCCCCCATATCTCAGGCGGCCCCAAAGTTTATTTGGGCGGCCCGTGATCGATATGGGACCGCCACCAGCAGATGCCCAATATTTACACTTTGTCAAAAATTCTCAAAACTAAAAAACAAACACCCCTCTTCCATGCTGGTGCGACGAACATGAGCACAAAACAACCAAAACTCAAAATTAACCTCTAAAACACTAATTGAAGATCAAATCATCACTAATAATCATTCCTAATATCACAAAGATCATAAATTGTAAGTCATTTTATTTATTTTCTTTTAATTTGAGTCTAGGATTCATGATGAACACAAAAATTAAAATTGAGGATTTTCCATTTTTTTTCAATTTTGTACAATTAGGACTACTATGATATAATGTATAACTAATATGCTTCCCTTAGACATAGGATTTACATACACTAGTGAGTTTGTCAAAAAATTGATTTCGAACCAAAACCCCAATTTTATTTTCAAATCACTCACGTTAGGAATTTAATAAAATTGTTGTTATGCATTGTTAATACAACTTAAAAATGTTTTTAAACACATGAATAACGATCTCATGAACAAAG
>BQNB010102302.1:7447-24278 GCA_026074375.1 Tanacetum coccineum | reverse complement strand
AAAAGTGTTTGGAATGTTGAGGTTCCTGGTCATGCTATGTTTTCTTTGGCTTCTAAGCTTAAGATGTTAAAGAAACCTTTAAGGAAGCTTAAGTTTGCTCAAAGGGACTTAGCTGAGAAAGTTAATGTGTTGAAAGATAGGCTGTGTAAAGTGCAAGAAGTTATGGTTAGGGAGCCTTTTAATGCTTAGATTAGGGTTGAGGAGGTGGTTGCTTTGAAAGCTTATATGTCTGTGGTTAAGGGTGAGGAGTTATTTCTTAAGCAGAGGTCAAAGATCACTTGGCTTAGTGAGGGTGATTTCAATACTAAGTTCTTTCATAATTCTATGAAGGAGAGAAGAAATAAAGGGAGGGTGGAGTATGTGGAAGATATGGATGGTAATAGTTTTTCTGGGCCTGATGTTAAGGAGCAGTTTGTTAAGCACTTTATGAATGTTCTTGGTTCAAGGGAGATGGTTGCTCCTATCCATGAGCCTGCTTTGTTATTTGTCAATAAATTATCGTTGGTGGATGATGAGCTTATGGTTAAGCATGTTTCTTTAGAGGAGATCAAGGATGTCCTTTTTAGTATGAATGATGACAAGGCCCCTGGACCTGATGGCTATTCTGCCAGATTTTTCAAAGCTGCTTGGTCTGTTGTGGGGTCTGAATTTTCTTAAGCCATACTGGATTTCTTCATTAATGGTAAACTTTTAAAGGAAGTTAATTCCACTGTGATTGCTTTAGTTCCTAAATCTCAATCTCCTAAGCGAGTTTCTGATTTTAGACCCGTTTCTTACTGTAATATTGTTTATAAGTGCATTAGCAAAATCATTGCTAATAGGATTAAGGGGTCGTTAAATTCTTTAGTTGATGATTATCAAAGTGCCTTCATTCCTTCTAGGCAAATTAGTGATAACATTATGCTTTCTCAGGAGCTTATGAGAAATTACCATAGAAGTAATGGGCCTTCTAAAGTTGCTTTTAAAATAGATATCCAGAAAGCGTACGATTCAGTGGATTGGGGCTTTCTTAGACAATGTCTTTTCCATTTTGGTTTTCCTTGGCGAATGATTAATTGGATTATGAGTTGTATTTCTTCCCCTTCCTTTACCATTAGTGTTAATGGGGATCATTGTGGCTATTTTAAAGGTATGAGAGGCTTAAGACAGGGTGACCCCTTGTCCCCATACCTCTTTACTTTAATTATGGAAGTTCTTTCTTTATTGATCAAGTAGAAGATTCTGAATAATAGTAATTTCAAGTTTCATTGGACATGTGAGAAGGTGAGTCTCACTGATTTATGTTTTGCGGACGATCTCATGATTTTTTCTCATGGTGATTTAAACTCTGTGAAAGTTATTAAGTCTGCTTTGGATGAGTTCAGTAGGATTTCTGGTTTAAAACCAAGTATGGAGAAAAGCATGGTATTCTTTGGTAATGTCTCTGATCATGTTAAAGCTGCTATTCTTGGTATCATGCCTTTCTCAGTAGGTTCACTCCCTATTAAGTATTTGGGTATCCCCCTTATTTCTTCAAGACTGTGCAAGCACCATTGTTATCCTCTTATTGATAAAGTGAAATTGAGACTGTTGAATTGGAAAAACAAGTCTTTTTTGCTTGCTGGCAGGCTGCAACTTTTAAGTCTGTTATCAGTTCTCTTTAGGTTTATTGGTCTTCTGTTTTTATTCTCCCTAAGTTTGTCTATAAAGAGATTGAAAAGCTTATGAGGAATTTCCTTTGGTCTCAAGGTAATTCTCATAGAGGCAAAGCCAAAATGAAGTGGAAGGATGTTTGTAATTTGAAAGAGCAGGGTGGATTAGGCATCAAATCTTTACATCTGTGGAATGTTGCTTTAATGTCTAAGCATATTTGGAATATTGTTTTTAAAAAGGATTCTTTATGGGTAAAATGGGTGAATTCTTATAGATTGATAGACAAAAGATCCAATGTGAGGAATTTTTGAGATATTCCTTTGTTAAATGATGTTTGCTGGGGATGGAGAAAGATCTTATTATATAGGGATGTTATCAGGGAGCATATTGTGACTAGAATTGGGAATGGAAAAGACACTTCTGTTTGGTTTGATAATTGGTCTTTTTTAGGTCCTCTTTGTAAATTTATCTCAAACATGGACATCTTTGAAGCCGGACTTTCTCTTTCTTGTAAAGTGGATGATGTGGTTTGTAACGGGGAATGGAATTGGCCTTGTTGCTGGAAGACTAAGTTTGAGTTCCTGTTTGTTCTCCCTCCTCCTTTAATATTTCATGACAGACTGTATAAAGTTCTATAGAAGTCCAGAAATAATAAGGTATTCGCATTCTCTGTTAGTAGGGTATGGTCTGATTTATCTATTCCTATGCCTACTGTGCCTTGGTTTAAGATTGTTTGGTTCAGCCAAAATATTCCTAGATTTGCTTTTATTCTTTGGCTGGCAATTAATAAGAAGCTAAATACTCAAGATAAGGTTGTTATTTGGAACAAAGTGGATAAGTTGAAGTGCTTACTGTGTAATGCTATAATGGATAATCATGACCATTTGTTTTTTGGTTGTGAGTTTTCTCTAAAAGTCTGGAAGTTCTTTAAGGACATGATGATGTGTGGTGATGCTCCTGATAATCTATTTGCCTTTATTGACTATATTGTATCTAGACCTATTGGTAAGTCTATATGGAGTATTATTCAAAGGCTGGTTTTGGGTTCCACTATTTACTATATTTGGATTGAGAAATTGAGAGGAGATAATAGGTATTTACAGAGACCTTTCTAGAAATGTTGATGATATTTGTACATTATTAAGATTCTAATGAGGTATAGACTTATGAGATCTTAAAGATTAAAAAATCTAACCAATCTGTACAATGGCTTGCTAAGATTTGGGGTTTTCAAGTAATGCATGGTAAAGGTGAGTAAGTGATCGTACAGAGGAAAAGATTGATGCTGAATATAGTTAACTAGGTTTTTGGTTCAGGTAGTTATGATGTTTCTGGTTTGGCTGTTTTAAGGATAGATATTATTAGCTTAAATTGAAGAATTCACGTAGTATGTATGGATGATTCTTTTATTGTTTATTGGTGATTGGTATTTTTAGTTAATTCCTGGTTGGGAAAATATGCAATGTGAAATTTGCTCTTTTTTGAGACAGAGAGTCCCTTTATTTGTATCTGCTCTTCAGTGCGGCTTGATTGGAGGTCTGCTCAGTCAATGGAGATGCGGGGTGATAAGGTTTATGTTGAAGTTGTTGTCTCTTCTTCTATGGTTATTGGGATTTATAGTTGTAGTGTTTTGTTTTTGCTAAGTTTTTTTTTGTTTTAAGTTGTATGTTTTGGTGTCTCTTTTATGTATTTTTCCTAAGCATGTGCTGGGAATGTCATATGGATTTACTTATATGAGCTTGTTCATATAAGTCTGATAATGTTCTTTGAGTAATATATTTGCCGGGGATTTTCCTTTATTTCAAAAAAAGTATAAACTAATTAAATACACTAATTAATGTTATTTTTAAAACACATTTAAAATGAAAAATACATATATTAAAGCAAAATGTACAACATTTATTCTTCCATGCATATGTTACAAGTATAAAACTAATTAAATACACTAATTAATGTTACTTAAAAAACACCCATAAAATAAAAAATACATGTTATTATACACATTGTACAAGCTAATAAAACATACAAAGCTTAAAACAATTTATATGCTAACAAGTTGATGACACATATGATTTTGAAAACTAAACCGGACCAACGGGTTCAATCAGAAATCGGAGTCGCCACCGGTTTGGCTAGCCAATAAAATTCGTCCGAAAATAAAACGGAGATGACTGGTTGAAACCGGTAAAAACAAGTGAATCGGGTCGAACTGAGGTCATTTTTTTATTCTCCGGTTAATCAGTTCCTTTTTGTTTTGTTGGCGTCTAAACTTTAATTACATGGTACCCGTCGTTGCAAAGCACGAGTACCCTGCTAGTTAACATTAAAAAAAAGAATAATGTGAGTTTTCTAAAATGTTAGCTTTAATCTCATTTATCAAATAGAGATGAAGGTTGAAGCAGCCGACGCGAACACAAATTTTAAGAGGGCACTTGGATAATCTCATTTTGTCGATTATCGGGTTATTTGAATTTGCTTAAAAGATAATTTGTCTAATTTTATGTAATCCAAATAGCCAGCAAAATAATCTTATTTTCTTATAACTATGGCTCTTTCTTGTTTTCGTGTAAACTTGATGTTTTATTTATGTTCTATGACGTTCCAATTGACAAATTAGTGTTTAATCTATGTGAAAAACACAAATTATTCAAGAATCTTAAAAAATGGCGAATGAGTCTCATGGTTTGCGAACCAAATTCATAAATTGCAACCAAATTAATGTGAACCTCCTAATTTACATGATTTATAATCTAGTTTGAAAATTCCTTATTCTTTATCTTTTTTGCAAATTTTGGATCATTTGTGAACCTTTGCGTCCCGACTGTTGGCAAGGTGTTTTGAACCACATATACACCTTCAGATTTAATCCTTTGCAACTCAATCGCAAGGGTTTCACAATGGTTTCCCAAACAAGGTTACACATTTGCGAAATATGTGGCTATTTTTCAAAATTCCATTTTTTTATGGTTATTTACTCAATATGGTTGGTTAAGTGATTATTTTAGTTATTGACCCTTTTATTTATACACAATTTTTTTAATGCAAAAGGTATCATGTTAGTATTTATCTTTAGGTTTTGAATAGGGTTGAGACGTATAGCGATATAATTAGGCTAAGTATTTTTTTTCATTTTATTTTAGGTAACGACTCAAAATTGTTTTTATCAAAAATATACGGCATATAAAAACTGGACATGATATTTATATTAAATTAATGTGTTCCACACAAATTTTCTATCCCGTTTAAAAATATCACAAGATAGAAAAGGATGTCTAATAAATACAAGTTTCTAAGACTTCCAAGTTTTTTCCCATCTCATTGCTTCATCATTATAATAATACTATACAAATACAAGGATTCTCTTTTGCATTTCGGGTGCATTAGATGCACCGGGTCTAGGGCCGTCTCGTTGATTACGGTGCCCCGTGCTACTACCACAAAGAGGCCCTTAAATACATACACATAATACATATGTATCTATAGTACATGATCTAATTAAACTCGAATATCATCTTGTGTGTATATATAATAGAAGTGCATGAAATTTTGTGGCCCTCATCAAACAGTGGCCATGTGCAATCGCACCTACCGCACTCCTCTAAAGACGGCCCTGACCGGGTCGACCCGACCCAGTCCGCCCGATCACCCAACCCGGATGCATTTAATGCGTCGGGTCAACCCGACCCGGGTGCATTTAATGCGTTCGGTCGACCCAACCCGGTCCGCCCACCCCACCGGTATTTACGAAATACCTTCTCACTATGTGTCAAATTACGAAAACTACCCTTATTTTTTTAAATTTACAGAATACCCCCTGCTGTTAAGTCATGACCGTTAGTTTAAAAAAAATTAGAATTTACGAAAATAGTCATTGGGATCGGTCGTTACTTAACGACCATTAACTTTTTTTCTTTTTTTTTGCAATTTACAAAAATAGCGCTTGGGGTTATCGGTTCGTTCGTCATAATAACACTGAAATATCGCAACGACAACGGAAATCACCACCGGAACCACTTCCGCCAACCCAAAACGACGTCCGCTAATCGTCCCGCAACGAAGCGTGAGTATATATCCTCGTTTATTCCACAAGTTAGGACTTTTTTAATTTTTATATTTTTGAACGATAAATAAAATAACATACAAAGCTAATTTTTGACCATCCACTTCAAGTTGGTTGTGTTAGTCGATGTTATTTGTATTGGATTCAAACCCGAATTCTAAATTATTCTTTGTAGGACTATTTATGTACCGAACCTTTGTGTTGAATCATATACCGAATCCAATACACGCTCAAACTTTAGTCGAAATTATTTGTATTGGGTCGATATTATTTGTATTGGGCTCAAGCCCGAGTTCTAAATTATTCCTTGTAGGACTATTTTTGTACCAAACCTTTGTGTTGAATGATATATAGAATACACGACTTACAGGTTGGACATATAGCATCACTTAGTTTCAATGGCTTTAATTTTCAGATGTGGTTTCTAGAAGCAATTAGTTAAGTGACAAGGCATGATGATTTGGTAAAATGCAGATACGGGAACATTGCTTAAGAGGTGGTCTTCCAGGAAAGGTCGCATTGGGTCTAAAAATGAAATTTGAATAATTAAGAAGTTGCCCGTGGGACTTAACCCTTTTCTGATATAATTTGTTACAAAGTATTGTTTACACCACACAATCAGTCAATAACACGAAAACCAACCAAGAGCCGGATGACCCATTTTGTCAATAACCCAAATAAATAAAATTGAACTATTATGGTTCACATGTCTTAAAATTTATTTATATACTTGTTAAAAAACATCACTACAATTTGTTAAAGTATCTGAGTTTGTTGAGTTTTTATATTCTTGTAGTAGTTAAAGTATCTATTTATATTCTTGTAGTAATTAAAGTATCTGAGTTTGTTGAGTTTTTAGAACAATCAAAATTTCATATTTCCAAAGTATTAGAAATTTATTTATAGATGTCGTTTATATCACGTTATCTTATGGATTAGTTGCTTTATTTGGGTCAATTCCTTTGGTTTTACATTTACATCACACAATAATTTCAGTACCAAAAGATATATTGATGAACATGCAATAACTACATCAAAGACTTGAAGAGTCTTTGGTCGTCTAATGTGGGACTACAAATTTATTGTTTGATTTTTTTTCCATGTGTTGTCTGCTCCACACAAATTTATATCTGTCTGGTTCAATTCTTTGTTTTCGAAGTCTATATAAAGCTACAAAAAGGTATATGAGTTCATTATCAGATAAAAAAACATCAATATAATTTTATACAACATACGCAATGAGAGAAACAATTTACTTTTACTTGATGCATACTCATATTTTGTTTATATTCTCACTTGTCTTGCTGTGGTTTAATACCACGATTGCCACTTCCTTTGGTCAGCAACAACTGGCTGCAGCAGCTGTGAGAACTGCTCGCACGTGTATCGATAAGGAGGGACAAACTCTTCTTGATTTTAAAGCTCACCTTCAAGACCCCATTGACCTGCTCTCTACGTGGAGACCTGAAGAAGAAGCTGATTGCTGTCAATGGTTTGGAGTTACGTGCAACAACCAAACAGGTCATGTCACAATGCTTGATCTGTCAAGCTATTTTAATAGTAGTGGTCTTGAAGTTAAGTACATTCCCTTTAGGTATCTTAACTTAACCAACTGGAATCATCTTTCTCTTTCGGGAACCATTCCCATGTTTATATGTTCCATGACTCATTTAACTTTTCTTAGCCTTGCTTGGAATGAGTTTACTGGCTCTATTCCAGAGTCCATTGGTTATATGACCCAATTAACTCATCTTGACGTTCATGGAAATAATTTCAGTGGAACCATTCCCAGGTCCATTGGTTCCTTGACTCAATTAACTTATCTTAACCTTGATGGGAATAATTTTAGCGGTACCATTCCCATATCCATTGCTTCCTTGACTCGGTTAACTTATCTTAACCTTTATGTGAATAATTTTAGCGGAACCATTCCCATATCCATTGCTTCCTTGACCCAATTAACTTATCTTAACCTTGGTGGGAATCAATTTACTGGAACCATTCCCAGGTCCATTGGTTCTTTGACCAATTTAACAGAGCTTAGGCTTGGTGGGAATAATTTTACTGGCTCCATTCCCGATTCAATCGGTTCCTTGACCAATTTAACAGAGCTTAGGCTTAATGAAAATAATTTCATTGGAATCATTCCGAGATCCATTGGTTCCTTGACCAAATTAAAGAACCTATACCTTTCAGACAACTCTTTCTATGGAACCATTCCTATAGAGTTTGGAAACCTCACCAATTAATTTGATATCACAACATCACATTTGCTTAAGAAATATCAAAAGTTGTACTCAGTTGAAAACTAGATTGGTTGTCTTCGCTTTACTTCTTTATTATAACCTTTTAATGGTTGTGGACTCTCTGGCACAAAGCAAATAACTGGGTAATTTATTACAGGTCTCACAAATCCTAGGGTTGTAAATTAATAGGATGTTGGACCTCTCAACAGTCATGCCATCGTATTCTTCATACCGTCCAAAATCTTCTTCATCTATCTTTTCACCTTTACTCTTTGTTTAAAAAAACAATACTCAACTCTTCCATGTATGTTGGTTGTGCCATTAATTAGGGCATAAGCTTGCAGTTCTTTCTCTATGGCAAAAGTTTGATGATGAAACTTTCTATAATTTCATGAATAACTTGTCTGGATGCACATCAGCTACGTTACAAGAATTGGATGCTTCCAGTAACCAATTCAGAGGGTCATTTTCTGATGGGATCCAAAACTTTTCATCCCTCTTTCGCTTAAACCTGTCTTCTAATGAGTTAGATGGAACTATAAGTGACAAACTATGGCAACTACCCAACATTCAAATACTAGATCTATCTTCCAATTCTTTTAGAGGTGATATCTCTAAAAATATTGGAAAATCAAGTCTTGTATATATAGATCTTTCATACAACTCACTAGAAGGAGCTCTTTCGAATGATGACGTGTCAAACCTTTCTCAGAGCATAGTATATATAAATTTCAGTTCTAACAAGCTAGGGCCTCGTTTTCCCAAATGGATACAAAAACTGAAAAATCTCACGTATCTTGATCTTTCCAAAAATAGCATTTCAGACACAGTTTCTACAACTGACTGGAACCAGTGGGAGTCTTCTCAATTAACGTATTTGGATCTCTCTTTTAACAACATAAGTGGGACACTACCAAAATCATTATCATTTTGTGACCTTGATTTAATAGATCTGAGTTTCAACAGCTTTTGTGGTACAATACCTGCTTTTCCGGCACGTGTACGTTTTGTCGATCTATCCAAAAACAAATTCCATGGAGGGGTCTCTTTCTTGTGCCAAGTGTATGTAAATTTGGAGTTTCTTGATCTCTCACGTAACTCATTGACCGGGAAACTGCCTAACTGTTCGGGGAAGTTGTCACAACTAAAAGTTCTTAATCTAGGACACAATACTTTATCAGGAAGTATTCCTCCCTCTGTAGGATGTTTGGGTCAACTCGAGACGTTGTCTGTATACAACAACAGCTTATCCGGAGAATTGCCATTGTCTTTGAAGAATTGCACCATGTTAAGCCTTTTGGACTTGGGGGCTAACAGTTTATATGGTAATATTCCTGTTTGGATAGGAAAAGATTTGTCAAGGTTGTACGCCCTTAGCCTAAAATCAAACAACTTTTTCGGAACCATCCCTTCACAAATATGTCGATTAGTAAGTCTTCAAATATTAGACTTGTCATATAACAATCTCAATGGAACAATCCCATCGTGTGTGACTAATCTTACTTCCATGGTTCAAAAAGGATTGTTTTATGACCAAAATGTGCATCATTATCTTAGTTCTGTCAATTTCAAAACTATTAATTATTATTACTCTAGAGATAGTGATGAAAATAGCTATACTGATAATCTGATGATCAAATGGCAAGGAAAGATAAATGAGTTTAGTAGCACTCTGGGATTGGTGAAGACCATCGATTTGTCAAGCAACAATTTGACAGGACAAATCCCAACTGAAGTTACCAATCTATATGGATTGTTAGTACTAGATTTGTCAAACAACTCCTTAGTTGGAGAGATTCCACGAAACATTGGTCAAATGAGAAAGCTATTAACTTTGAACTTATCTAGAAACATGCTTTCGGGAGAAATGCCATCAAGCATGTCTGACATGCATTCATTAAATGATCTTGACGTGTCATTTAATAACTTGTCCAGAAGAATTCCATCGAGCACTCAACTCCAGTCCTTTGAACCTGCTAGGTTCACTGGAAATGCAGGACTATGTGGACTTCCTACAACAAAAAAATGTATCGGAGATGAAGATTTAGGAGTACCACATGTCGTTAAGAGTGAAAGTGATGGGTATAGCTTTGATGAACTTCAAAGATGGTTTAATGTTGGAGCAGCCACTGGTTTTGCTACTGGATTTTGGATAGTAGTTAGCGCGTTACTTTTTAACCGTCGAGGGAGACGTGCTTTTTTTCACTTTCATGATAGCGTAAAAGATTGGGGGTACGTAAAGGTGATGGTGTTCATAGCAAAATGGCAAAGGGTTGCTCATGCATAGTGGTATATGTTTTTTATGTTTTTTTCATCTCCTTATTATTGTTTGGTATATAGTATTGTAATTTCAGGTTTCACTTTATAAATAAGATGTTGGATCGAAATCAAAAATAGTGCAAATCAAGATATACCAAAATCTATATGTTTTCTTATTAATCTATGAATCTGAATAAAGTCATCATATCTGTTGTACAATTCTGTGTCTATAAATAGAAAACGAAAAGGTATGATGTCGGTTAAGGAACTGACGTGTCTGTTCATTTTGTAACTGCCAAAATGGCGGTTATTTCTTGTGTGGGTCCCACGTGTTCCATATTTTCCGGTTGTGATTTTGTGCGGGTTATTTTGACCCGGTTTGATCCAATATTCTCCCTCCTAATCACAAGCGGTGTCTTGTAGGTCTTTAAGTCCGATGAGCTGCCTCATTGTTAAAAATCTTATCTTCGGAAGTGCCTTTGTGAGTATGTCAGCCTTTTGATAACCTCCACTTACGAATTCTACCTGGATGTCGTCTCTTTCAACACATTCTCTGATGAAGTGGAATTTCGTATCAATGTGCTTGCTTCTTCCGTGAAAGACTGGATTCTTCATTAATGCTATGGCTGATTTATTGTCAACCAATATAGTGATCTTTTCTTCGTCTGAGTGTGTAAGTCTGCTCAGTAGTCTCTTTAACCATAGTGCTTGCGTTGCTGCTGCTGTTGATGCGATGAATTCTGATTCGCAAGATGATAAAGCTACAGTGGCTTGTTTCTGTGTGCTCCAGCTAATTGGTGATTCTCCATAGTAGAATATTATGCCTGTAGTTCCTTTCACATAGCGTAGTACTTGTTTTATGGCCTTCATATGTTGTTCCTTTGGTTCTTGCATAAACCGACTAAGTAGTCCTACAGAATAACTTAAGTCGGGTCTTGTGTGAAGCAGATATCTTAAACATCCAATTAAGCTTCTGTATTCAGTCGAGTTAACCATGGTTCCTTCAGCGGTCTTCATTAGTCTTGTTCCTGGATCCATTGGTATGATTGTCTCATTGCTTTCTAGCATTCCAGCTTCCTTTAATATCTTCCTTGCGTTCAATGCCAAGGTAATAGGCTAGCAATCCCAAATCGCTCATCTCAAAAATCTTTTTCATTTGATCCTTAAATTTGTCTATCTTTGTGGTTCAAGCACCTAATATCAGAACAATAATCCAATCTCCTTTAGTAGTATCTTGTGTAATTAGTAATAATCCATGGTGGAAATCGTTATTATACGAGCTTTATAAACATTTTGTGCTTTGCTCCGTTGTACTAAAGCATAATTGCATATACCCAACTGCAGTTAGTACGGTTGTTGCTCAAACCAACCCTCATGTAATTGACGTAAACCATTGTAGCAATTTATCGAGCATGTATATATGTTGGGATATGTCCATATCACAAATAAATATATGTCCGGAAATTACGTAAGCCTGTGAGTTCATACGCGTTACGTTTAGATTCAATCTATACTATTATATAAAGCATTTACAATGTGGGTCCTATCAAAAATTAAGATAAGGAGGTGCAATCTTGACCATCCATCTTATTTTAGAAAATCACATCATAGAGTGACATGTGTCACTTCTTAATTAAAATATCACTTTTTTTCAATTTGACATATCTTTTTATCTATTTATTTTTTTTAAAGATCTAAGTTCACAAACCGTAATTATTTCTAAAATACTGGGATCTTAATTCAACATCCATTTTGATATATTTTTATAAATTTTTAACTTTTCACATTTTAAGTGGGTTTGTTTTGAATTTTTTAACAACTTTAACTTATTTGAATACAAAACTTGATTCTTAAAAGATAGATATACGTTTGGAGACAATGTTTGAGTGGGTAAAGAGAGTGTTGTGAGTCTTTATACAGCGAGAATGATGTTTAATATGATGTTGGCGTGAAAGCTTCGAAAGCCCAAACAAACGAATTCCTAAGCGGTAGGAAATTGCGAGCGATTGTTAGCAATTTTTATCGCCGGCCGCAATGCGCCGGGTATCCAACTAGTTTAATATAGAAGTAAATATTATATATATTGTGTATTATAATAATAATATTTGATGAATAAGTATATAAGCGGCGGGGGGACGGTCCGTTAATCAATAGTCTGCTTAACAAGAACGTGAAATTAATTAACGGTCGTTAGTTATTAAATAGAAGAACTCGAGTGTAATACCGAGATAAGGAAAATTAATAGAATCCTTCCCTCCCTCTTGCCTAGTTCGATCGGTTCTAGACTCCCAATGGGATTGGGATTGGGATTGCTTTGCTTGCAATCCAAGTAACTTAGCATATATAATGAACCTTTTGGTTCATTATTGACTAATCTTGAAACCATAAGCAAAGTTTTCTTCATCTTCTGCTTTCTCCATCTATTGCTGATCGAATTCCCCCCTAAGGTAAGGGATTCGATTTTTGGTTAAAAGATCCAAGTGATTAGCTTTGCTTATCGTTAAACAAGAACTAGCATTCTAAGTGGATTGCTATTCAATGTGTGGGTGAAACCATGTAGGATTCTTAAATTAGAATCTTTATTGTTTTATTGGTGGTTGGTTAAGTGTGTTCTTAAATCCGTTCCTTGTTCGATTATTCCACAACAAGAAAAGGTAAACAAGGTAGTTACTTGTTGTTTTTGTGTTAATTATAGTGGTATGGTTAAACATGATCGTTTTTTTCCGCGTGTTTACGTCGAGCGGACTTATGAGGACATGTTTACGGAATGTTTTATATGTAGTTAAAATTCCAACAGTATAAGGCTGATGTGGGCTAGACTTTGTATTGATCAAGGGTGACAGGAAAGAGGTATCAAGAGGTTGGGATTCAAATGTATATGTTATGTTCACCAAGATGTTGATTAAATCCTTGGAATGATTGCGATGAATGACCTATGAGAGCAAAACGGACATGTGAGCGTAATGGTTAAGCATGTACGGAGGTGATCGACGCCGGGGACGAGGAGCCTCTACTGAGTTGTGAAGGCCCACACGATTAAGAGGGCGCCTCAATGATGAATTGGTTTGAGTTTTTAAAGATAAAAGCTGTCAATGAGGTTTAAGTTACGCATTTTTCGAGAGAAAATTACCGGTAGAAAAGAGGCGGTGCAAGGTTTACAGAATTTTACGAATAAAATAAGGTGAAATCAGTTGCTTTTCGAGACATAGAAATGTTTTAAGACGAGAAAGATAGACGATTTTGGTTTCATTCTACACTTTGCCCCCTAAAGTTTGATAGTTTTATAAGTATGACATAGTTTATAGTTTGATCGATGTGAAGATACCGGTCAAAAATAACCTACTTACAATATACTAGATAGGCAAGCGTGTTAGGAATCAAGGAAAGTGTCCGGTTACGTGCGACGGGGGCTATTTGCTTTGAAATTTACATTGTGCATAGTGATTTACTGTGAGAGCGAGAGTAACTTATAATTATGGTGTAGAGAAAGCAATCCCCACATCCCTTCCCTAGGATACACTTGTACAACCTTCGCGAGAGCGAGTCCAGATAAAGCAGTGGAATGGTAGTAATAGAAAGTGGGGTAGTAAAGACATTGATGCAATATAATTCGCTTCTATCTTTTTCACATCTCTCTCACTGCGCGTAGGAGATTAGACCTATGTGCATCGCGGCTTCCGCGTTCCTCTCTCTCACTCTATAAATCTCAAAATCCATCTGTGTGGAATGAAATAAATGGCATTTGTATAATATCGACAATTTGTATCAAGGCGAGCCATAGATGATTTAAAATGGTATTTTTATGTTGTTTTAAACATTTTTTGTAACGGGGATTTCCAACTGCGATTTACATTTTTTGTTATTAGAAAAGTCGATTTTATATTGTAGAAGAAAAAACTACAAAAGGTTGATTAGAGTTTAATCAAGAGTTTTGAGTATCATAGTAAAGACATATTTTTACAAAAAGATTTAAGAAATAATCGATTTAAAAAGTAGTTTGAAAACCGACATACCCCCTTCGCGAGATTAGGGCATGTTTGTTGATGTTTTGTAAAAATTTGTTTAAATAGGATTTAAACCTTGAGAATAAGTACCTTGAGATTTAGAAACCTTGAGAATAAATACCTTGTGATTTAAAACCTAGAGGAATAAGTAACGTTTTGAATTTAAACTTTAAGGAATAATACCAAGTGATTTAAACCAGTAGGAATAAGTAACTTAAGATTACAACCTCGAGGAATAAGTACCATGAGGAATAAGAAGTATTCAAGAAAGACTTGGTTATTAAGGGGTTACATAATAAATTCAAAGCGATCTATATAATCTGTTCTTAGATTTAGCAAGGTTGTGTAACTTAACATTTTGCAAAATACGAACTTGTGAAATATATTCTTGCGATTTATATTGCGGTTTAAATCGAGGAAAGAAGTTTGCGGTTTAAGATTTTTTTAAATTACACTTTCGATTTAAAAAATACTTGTTGAAACAAACCATGCGTTTTTAAGTTTATGAAAAAGCTTTGCGGATAAGCTTGAGATTTTAAGTTAGAAAATAAGGATGGCGATTAAGCTGTGGAAATAACCTTGTGACTTAAGTTTGTGATTTAAAAGCTTGAGATTTAAGTTTGTGAAATAAGGTTTGCGCTTTAAGCTTGTGAAATAAACCTTGTGATTTAAGTTTGTGATTTAAAAGCTTGCGATTTAAGCTTGTGAAATAAGGTTGGCAATTTAGGCTTTTAAATCCTCAAAGCCTGCAGTTAAGCCTTATGAAAAAACCTGCAGTTACTAAGTTTTTATTTCCTCAAGAGGCCCTTGTTATTTAAGTTTGTGGTTTAAGAGGTTGTTAAATCTTAAACGTTTTTATACTTCACTTTTTGATTGAGCTGATTTCACCTTGAGATTGAGATTTAAGACTTCCAAAGATCAAGACTTACCGACTATAGGACATTAAATAATACTAAGTAAAACACTTAAATATAAATGCACATTAAAACATAGACACAACAACACAACATAACACTTTCTAATCATTGAAACAATCATTAATAATATCATTTCAACATCAATTCATCAATAGATACAATGGCTGAGAACGTGATTTTTGCGGGTGCTGAAAACCGACCACCAATGCTCGAGAAAGGCATGTATGATAGTTAGAAGGGTTGTATACTACTTTACATTGAAGGTAAGGAGAATGAAGAAATGTTAATTGATTCAATCAACAAAGGTCCTTTTCAATTCAAAGAGATTACTGTTCCAGCAATTGAAGGTACAGCAGAGCACAAACGTTTGCAAGAATTAAAAGATCTTACTCTTGAGGGAAGGTTAAGGAAAAGTTGTGACATCAAAGCTACTAACATCATTCTTTTCGGTTTACCAGTTGACATATACACTATTGTCAATCATCACAAGACAACCAAAGACATATGGAATAGGGTCAAGGAATTAATGGAAGGCATTGAGCTCACAATTCAATGACGAGAGTCAAAGTTATATGATGATTTTGATAGATTTACATCTGAGAAAGGAGAATCGATTCACTCGTATTATTTGAGATATGCTAAGTTGATAAATGATGAATATCATCAACATGAAAATGACTCTCATTCAGATAAGTACGAGCTAAGCAAGCAAAAGATCTTCACAAAGTTAACTTTGATCAGTTGTATGCATATCTCAAACAAAATAAGAATGATGCAAATGAAGTCCGAGCAATGCGACATAGATATCCAGATACACTTGCCTTACTTGCTAACACTTACAATCCACCTCCTTCCTACAACAGTCAAAGATCACAGTACAACCAACAACCATATGAATACCATCCATATCAACCAATCATATCATCAACTCAACAACAAATCATTCTACACCTCCACAACAAAGCTATGAACCACCAGTTGTTTAACAACAATCACCTGCACCGTCAATACAACCTGATTTAATATTTATAGTACCATAATTTCTTCCAACTGATGATCCAATAGCTAGTCTCTACAAAGCTTTAATGTTTCTTAGTACAGCTATTAGCTCAAGATTTCTACCAACTCAGAACTTCGTCTAATCTAAGAACTTAAGCAACAACTCAAGATGGCAGAGTTACAGTTCAGAATGTTCAAGGACGACAGTCTTAGAGTTATGAGGTTAACACAGGAAAGGGTAAAGCTACAAGCATGGGTTATCAACATTGTTAGAGACGTGAAGGTAAATCAACCAAGGGTAATCAGGTGTTACAATTGCAAATCTTATAATTTTCACCTGGAGTTTTTCCTTTGTGCATTTTTGATTACATCAAATAACGTCTATTTTATAGCATCATTTATCCCATGTTATTAACCCATTTTGTATAGTTATTGCAAATAATTATTACTTAATCATTTATATTTGAGAATTGCAGTAATTATGGAGTACTTGATGAATATTAGCAAAAGGCGCGCATTTTGGAGCTTAAATAAAGATATTTTAAAGATTACTATTCTGAAGACCAATACGTCGTATCCATCAAGGAAGATATAGCGTATCCGTGCCGGTACTAACTAAAGACCACAATGGAATAAAGCCCAATACGCCGTATCCAAAAGATCTCAATACGCCGTATCGAAGATATAGTATGTGAATATTCTGGAAGATATCAA
>BQNB010102301.1:0-24278 GCA_026074375.1 Tanacetum coccineum | reverse complement strand
AAAACGACAAAACCGGACTCGGAATGGAAAAGCAGGAAAAGACAAAGTCAAAGTCCAAGCCCAAGCCTGAAAAAGTCAAGAAAAGCAAGTTTAGGGACTAAACTTGTTAATCCCTAAATTTATATTTAAAGAAGAAAAAGAGAAAAATGAAGACAAGGGCTGAAACTGCCAACACGGCAAAGTTATACCCCAAGGGGCAATTCTGCCAAAGCCATAAAGCTATAAAGACAAGGACGAGTGGTGAAAGTGGTATTATAACCCTTGGGGACTTAATTTGCCAAGTCCCCAAAACATTTAGAACACAAGGACGTGTACTGCAATAGCTATTATCACTTGGAGGGGCCAATGTTGCCAATTCCACAAACTTCAACCATAACTTTTAAAACACTGTATATCCCCTTCGTGTGTTCCCGCCAAATCCCTAACCCCACAACCTGTCACCATTGTTTGACTTCCCATAAACCTCCAAAAACCTCACAATCTTAAACCCCACACCCACATGGGTTTGCCATGTTGGCAATCCCCAAACTCCCACCAAAAGTTGATCAAAGGTCGATATAAGTCGACTTGGGCACCAAGAATTTTGAAGGGCCAGGATTGATTGGTCTTTGCACACTCACAACAAACACACTTGTGTTTGTGTGTCTACAAACAAACACAATTGCAAGAAGACAAAGTTCCAAGAGCAAGAACCCTAGTCGTATTTTTTTTACTATATAAAGCATTGTAAGCCATTGAGACAAGGGGTGTAGTTTTAGTGTGTAGCTTTTAGTTTTAAAAAGTTAGTGTGTTAAATTTTAAGTTAAGCTTTTAATTGTACTTGTACTTCATTTTAATGAAATTCAGTTAAGTTTTTTTTTACTTGTGTTCTAAGTTTCAAGTGTCTTTTAAAAATCTTTAAGCTCTCAATTTAAAGCATATTTTTTTTAACCTGTTGTTTGTAAAAACTTTAAGAAAAATTCACAAAAAGAGACAAAGTACTGTTGGATTGAATCAAGTATGGAGGAATAAGCAATATTGGATGGCTTATTGGTTTTAGCTTAGTTTAAGCTTATTTATAAGCTTTGGGTAGGAATTTAGAGCTTATTAGGTTCCAAAAATCCTTTTTGAGCAAAGGATTAAAGGTACAATTTCTTTTAAATTTTGCTTAAAAAAGTACTGTAGCAATTGCTTATTTAGCTTATTTTTAGCTTATTAACTGTCTTCTGTGCTTATTTATGTTTATTAGTGCTTAAATTATGCCTTTTAGTGCTTTATTTCATTTTTATGCAATTTGAGTGTAAACTGCCTAGTATAGCTTAAAAACTGTCATTAGCTTATTGTCCTCTAACAAGAGCTTAATTGTTCAGCTTTCATATTTTGTTGCTTAGTATTGTTTAGTTAGTAGTAATCTTTAAAATTTGAAGTTTAAAACAGCTCTTTTAGGTTTTTAAGTCACTTTTCAAAAATTAAGGGAGTGTTTGGGTTAACACTAAAAACGGGTCAAACAAGTTTTTGGTATGGGTTGGGGTCACAGTGAATTTTAGCTTAAGTATTTGAGCTTGTTTAAGCTTGTTTTTCCAACATTCTTTCAGTCAAAATCTTTTTTTTAAGTTATTGCAAGTGTCTCTCAAAACTGTGGTGTTTTAGAAAAAGTTACAAGAGCTTATTTAATAAGCTCTTGTAATTGTGAGTTGAGGTTTCAAAAAGTTGTGTTTTAGTGTGTTCAAAACAAGCTGACCAAGTTCTTGAGTCACTTGGACTTGTTAAGTCAAAACAGCCAAAATTTGAGTTTAAGTTTTAAAAGCTAAAAGCCCTTTTTCACTCTTAAAAATCAGCAGGTTTAAATGATTTTTAGTTTCTTAAAATTGGTGCATAAGTTCAATTCCTAGTGTACTTTAGCTGTTTCAACTTATCTTTCAATTTTGAGCTTATTTGACAGCTTAAAATAAGCTGTCAAATTAGCCCCTTGTTTTAGCACTAAGTCTCCCCTGGTGCTAGGGGGTGACTTTAAGCCCTTGCATTCTAGCTTTTTAGTGTGCTCAAGCCCAAGCTTTTGGCTTATTTGGAGAGTCAATAAGCTCCTTGACAAGCCTCCTAAATTTCTGTCCTTAAAAAGCTCATTTGATAGCTTATTTTTAAGCTCAAATTAGCCCTTTCACTGTTTTTGTTAGGCCTAGTGTAGGAGTTGCTTATTTACTCTCTTTGGCTTATTCAGCTTATTTCATAAGCTAATTTGAACTCTTAGTTGCTTATTAGGATGGTGTAGTTAGTTGTGTTTTGCTTATTTGCCTTTTCCATAGCTTCCTTAGTGTTGACAGTTAAGCTTTTTGCCCTTTAAGCTTAGTTTTAGACTTTTTGTCATATAAGCTCTCCTTTCAGCTTATTTAGTTTTAGCTTTTAAGCCTTTTAGTGCTTATCTAGTTTAGGATTAAGTCCCCTTTTAGCTTTTTAGTCCAAGTTAGCTTAAATGTCCACAATGTCCAAAATGTCTTAGCTTTTTTTTAGCCTTAAGCTCACTTTAAGCATTCTGCCGTTTTTAAAAGCTAGTTTTTAGCTTATTTATAAGCTTTCAAAAAAGTTGTAGTTGAGAAAGTTGTTAAGCCCCACGAGCTTAACAACTTTGTTTTACAAAGTTTTTCCAAAAAAAAAAGAAAGGAGACAAGGGGTTACCCGGGTGAGCAAGACTCGAACCCGGGTCTCAACCCTCGTACACCTTTCTTTACAACACACATACCGCTGCGCCCTTGGGACTTTTTCGTTATAGTCCCAAGGGCCTTGGTATTTATATACATTTTTGGCCATTAAGCCTATAAGCTGTTAACAGCTTATTTCGGGCTTATTTATTAAGCCAACTTTTTGTTTCTTATTTTTCGTAGGTTTATTATAGTGCTAAGTATTTTTAGTAAAATTTTCAGAATTTTTAGAAGTCATTTAGTATACTTAGAGTCAGCTAACATGGTTCTAGCAGCCTCAATTAGTGTCCTATTTCTCCTCTCAGCAACACCATTTTGCTGAGGAGTTGTAGCTACACTAAATTCCGTCTTAATGCCTTTTTGTTCACAAAACTCACTCATAACTTTATTCTTGAATTCTGTTCCATTGTCACATCTGATAATCTTTACTTTCTTATCAACTTGATTTTCTATCTCTATTATAAATCTCTTAAGAATGCCACTAGTCTCATCCTTAGTTGCTAGAAAGAAAACCCAAGTAAATCTGCTATAATCATCAATGACAACAAGACAATATTTCCTATTCATTAAGCTGCTTACAAAAGTTGGACCAAATAAGTCCATATGCAACATGAATAAAGGTTGAGTAATAGAGTTCTGAATCTTGGACTTACAAAAGGCTTTGTGTTGCTTTCTCTTAAGGCAGGCAACACAAGTTTGGTCATTTTCAAAACGTTTTATAGGTAAACCTCTCACAAGATTTTCGTTAACAAGTTTATTAATAGTTCTAAAATTTACATGACCTAGCCTCCTATGCCATAGCACTGATTCATCAAGTGTGGCCTTTGCAATAAGACAAGTTAAACTCTCTTTAGGAACAATATTCTTCATATCAACACTGTACATATTGTTCTTTCTAGGAACTTTAAGTAAAACCTGACTTTCATTAGCTAACTTAAAGTCAGGAGATAGAACAAAACATCCAGTGTCAGTAAAAAGAACATTGTTCTTTTTGTCACACATTTGTGAAACACTAAAAAGGTTAAACTGTAACTCCTTGACAAAGTACACATCCTCAAAATCAAGCTTACCAGTTTTAAGAGTTCCTTTACCAGTAATTTTCCCTCCTTTGGCTCCTCCCCCAAAGGTAACATATCCTCCATCAAATTCCTTAAAGTCTGAGAGATAAGACATGTTCCCTGTCATGTGCCTTGAGCATCCACTGTCAACATAGCCTTGATCTTCTTTTTGTGGATGACCCTGCACATAAAAATAAGGAAATTAGTTTCCTTTGGGGACCCAAGCCATCACTGACTTGGATCTGCCTCGTGCATCAACATAATTATGTCTCTTCAAAGTAATTGATGCACTATTAAGTTTGGTAGGTCTCCAAACCCAACATGCTGAGGCCTTAACAGCATTAACCTGATTTGCCCTCACAGCATTAACTACTGCTGAATTTGGCCTAGCAGTATAAAATTTTCCCTTAGCAGTATTAACTTTTTGGCTAAAATTTTTGTTAGTTAATGATGTTCTTATTTGATAGGGCCTCTTTACAGTTGATTGTGCTGATTTAGAAAAATGTGACATTGGTCTAGCACTATAAACTGTAGTTTTGGGATGAGCAGTATTAACAGGCCTAGCAGTATTAAGTGATCTTAGGCCAGTTTTCATTAAAACTGCTCTTGGAACCATGTTCCTGTGAGCACTAAGGTGAGCCTTTTTAGCAGAATAATTGTAATTCACCCTTGTATAATTATTCCCAGATACCACGCTTCCCCTTTGATGGTAATTGCAGTCAGCCATGGTCAAAACTTCCACAGACAAAACAAGCTTTATTGTACATTACAAAGTCACTTCCTAGCTGTTGGGACTTCTGATTATTCTAGTTTCTTTGATTTCCCCTAGGACTTTGTGACCTATACATTTCAGCATACTTAACTGGTTTCCTAACTGGTTTTTCTTGTTGTTTAGGTCTAACAAATTCTATCTTAGCAACAGTAGGAAAAACAGTTTTCTTCTCTAATTTATCATCTGACACCAACTCCTCAACCAATGGGGCATCAGGAGATTCCCTAACCTCATTAGAAATATCTTCTCTCTAACACTCAACCTTATAGTCCTTTGGTCACCAAGCCTTTATAAACTTCAGGACTGTTGGAAACTGGCCTATTAGACGCAGTAGTAGGAACAATCAAGATTTGAGGGTGGAAAATAACTCACTGTAGGATGGAGGTGGATAGCATTATAGTTAAAAACCCCACACCCTTTACTTTTATCAGATTCTGACTTCCCGATTAATTTGTCTGACTCATAGAGAAGCATTAATCAAATTTTTTAAATATTAAGTTTGTATGCATTTCTTTTTCTTTGCTTAAGCTTTTCTACTCACTTTTAAGATACTAAGTATTAATTTTATAGTGAGATATATCTTTAAGAACAGCATGTTGCTGACTCAGCAAAAAAATAACCTCATTTCTTTTTATAAAAGGAACAAGTTGCCTTCCATAAATGCTAAACCCTCTTTATAAATAGATAAAATTGAACTCAGATTTGTTTTAAACTTTTTCTTAAATATTCAAGTTGAGTTTTAAGAGTTTCAAAGCTTTTTAGACATGTTTTTTGAACGCAAGTTTTGTCTATGTACTCAGGAGTTTGAAAAATCCATAAAGTATAGCCATGTTTGTAGGGACTTCCATCATCTGTAATATAGCTTCACTCAAAAACCCAGCTCTAAATAACGCCACCATGGCTTGGAAGAAGTTTCTTCCGACACATTGTATCTAGTATTCCTTATCTAGAGTTGTCTTGATTTCTTGTTCCTGATTATCTTTGGTTCTAGGTCCTTGCATTCCCTTGCTAAAGTGGTCCATTGCTCTTGTGGCAAGTATGTAAAACACTCCACCTTGAACTTGTCTATCCAGCTGTCGTCACTATCATTGATAGTGATCTTCTACCAGTTTTCTAGAAAAAACCTTCTTGTCTCTATGCTCAGCAATGCTTAGAAGTGCCTTTTACAAGCGCACCATATCGTTTCTATGTCATACTTCTGGCAATTTGTTCAAGGTCCCTCAATATACAAGTTGAGACCCGTTTTTGGTTGGCTGGCTCAAAAATATGCTTAAATCAGTGGCATCACGTAGTTAGATTCAAGTAGACTAATCATGTGAGTGTAACTGTGCAGTGTCATAACTTGGAGTGGCTAGAAGGGCTGATGACTGAGGTGTGTGATTAGCTAGGTATATACGTTTACTCCATAGTAGTCTATTTTACCACTTTACAAGATTCTTTGTACTACTCTGGGGGATGACACATAAAAGGATTCCAGTAGTATCTGGAGAGGATGTGTGAGCTATGGCAGTGATTACGTGTTTGAACGGAGTCTTGTTCTACAATCTTGAAATTGTTGTTTGAGAATCGATCAAAAGCTCATTGTGTCTAGATCAGGTTTATTCCTCCAGACCCAAACAATGATGTATTCCACTAAGAAGGCAAACTCTCAAAAAAATTTCAAATTTGTGTGAGATCTTCTTGTGAATTATTTTTCAACCAATGATAGCTAGCTGATCTTACAACTCTTTGAAGCCTGTTAAAAATAATATAGTCAGGAGGATCTGTGCCTTGTAGCACTATAAAAGTTCTTATACATTTGCTCTAGAAGAGGTCTTCTGGGAGGTCTTCTTTGTGCTTCAATACCACCAAATCATGTTTGTATAGCAGCATACAAAGTCTAGAGCATCCTTGTTACTGATTGTATGTCATTTTAGATGTTCATTTTTGGAAGTGCGAATCTTCAAGTAACTATGTTCTTGCCATAGCACTCATCATTCTTTACTTTCTGAACCTTTTCTTCAGTAGTTGACAGGACCTTGTGATTAGTGATGTTGAGGACGGAATCCATCAGCATTTGTTAGTTATTTGAGGTACTGGTTTGAATTGAGTTTCCAGCTTCTCTATGAATCCTCCTTAGAGCTTAGTATAGTGGTACTTGAGAAAGTATTGATCTAAATCCTTAGCCTCCATATATTTCATTTTCACCATGTTTGAGTAGAATGGGAAGCGCTTTTTTGCAGGTATTGTTGTATCGTGGGTTGAGCAGTTTGTGTTGATGAGTCTATCTGTGTCTTCCTGTTGTGATTTAAAAGGGGTTCTGGTCTTGTGTAGTTGGTCTTCTAGATCAAAGTTTCATTACAGAGCAAGCTACTGATACGCACTTGTTGGATTTCCCAACTTAATTAGATTGATTCCTTAAGCTTATAAGTGTTAAGTTAATTTGGGATAGAACATCAAATAAAACAGCTGATGATAGATGAAACTTTGTGAAGATGACTAAAGAGTATGCGGAGATCGAACTTCTTTAATACTTTATGAAAAGGATATATTAATGAAACATGTTACAATCTGTATTGAACATTTGGATATTTTAATGTAAAAGAGTGTCCGTGTGCCATATTATTATTATCAGTTATACGAGTACTATGTGTCCAGTATTAGGTAGTTTACAACTTGAAAGCTATAGAAAAAAAATTGTAATGATACTGTCAGGATTGAGATGAAGATGAGATATATCAAACTACATGCCCTAGGGTCTCTCTTTTATACACTTAGGTCCCCTATAAATGGGCCTTTACAATAACGCGGTTTATTTTCTACACATACATATCTTTTCGTAATATATCTCATTCTTATCACATAAACATTACTAACTTATACAAACAATACTAACTAAACTCTAACAGCAGAAACTCTTCTAGCAGTAGTAACTAATACTAGCAGTAGTAACTTTACAACTAGCAGTACTAATGACTTAGATTTTTTCTCTGAACTTCACGCAGCAAAGTAGTGACAATCATAACTGGCCAGGCACGTAGTAACTTTCAACAAACACTCTCCTGATGTCTTTTATCCCAACATTATTTTTTAAACATCCACTGTTTCAGGGATTGATAAGTGACGATCTTATTGAGATAGAAATGTCTTGTAATAAATATATAATATTATTGTGTATATATGGTTAGGTAGGAGATGGTGTAAATTATGTCAAAGACTATATGTCAAAATGAGGGCAATGGTAAAATTCGTCTCGAAGAACAGGAAGAGGGGCTCCAATCGGTCATTCATTGATAAAAGGGTTAGAACAATTAATAATAACCTCCTCCACAGCCTTTATGTTTGTGAGGGTGTGGTCGCTTCGGTGTGGGATTTCTTATGGTAGTCTCTAGGTGTTTACTTATCTCGCATTTCTGATCTTTTTCTCTAATCCTCCTCCTCTCTCTTTCTCTCTTACTTTCTCTCTTTAGGACTAAACACTTTTTGCTTATTGATCCTAAATTCAAGACTTAACAAGTGGTATCAGAGCTGCAGGAGCGATTTAGTGTTGTTTAGGAGTGCTTATTCGGAAATCTGCTTTACGTTTCAGCTTTTATTGCGTGACTTATTTGTTTAAGCTTGTTCGGTTTTTATTTGGCTTATTTTGTGCTTTTGGCATCTAGAAATAATGTCGAGGTGTGTTTTATGCAAATGAACCTCGAAATTGTTTGGTTGACGGTTTTATAGTATGAATCTGTTGGGCGAAGATTATGTACTGTGAACTCTTGCTTTATTTGTGTTTATTTTTTACTATTTAGCGGATTATTTAATTTCAAATTCAGTAAATTTGTTACATCTGGTCAAGACTAGGTAGTTACTAGTAAAATCGGTAGTCAACTGGTCAAATTCAGTAAAGTTTGTTACACCTGGTCAAGTTTGGTTAGAAACTGGTCAAATCGTTAGTCAAAGTTTGTTAACATGGTCAAAGTTTGTTTTAGAAATTAGTCAAAATCGGTAGTCAATGTTTGTTTGAATGGTCAAACTCGGTAGCATAACTGGTCAAATTCGGAAGTTTGACTGGTCAAATTCAGTAAAGTTTGTTTCAACTGGTCAAAGTTTGTTACACTTGGTCAAAGTTTGTTTCATCTGGTCAAAATTTGTTACACCTGGTCAAACTCGGTAGTCAAAGTTTGTTACACCTGGTCAAAGTTGTTATAATTGATCAAACTCTGTAAATCAAACTCGGACACCAAACTCGGAAGTCAAATTCAGTAATTTTTTGGTCAATAGTCAAACTCGGAAGTCAAATTCGGAAGTCAAATTCGGAAGTCAAATTCAGTAATTTTTTGGTCAATAGTCAAACTCGGAAGTCAAATTCGGAAGTCAAATTCAGTAATTTTTTGGTCAATAGTCAAACTCGGAAGTCAAATTCGGAAGTCAAATTCAGTAATTTTTTGGTCAATGGTCAAACTCGGTTTTCACTTAACACGTTTTTGAAAACGCGTTTTGGGACTAAATCTCATTCAGATCTGAGTTTATTTCCGAATTTGAAATTAAAAAAAAAGTTTATAATCAATTGAAATTGATCAATTACGGTTTTATCGTAATCTTGATTCCTTTTCAATTGATTCTTCTGAGAAAACTGTGATATTTGTGAACGATTTGATTTGTGTGGAATTGATAGTTTGTGTGGATCTGAAAGTTTGTGCGTGATTTGGTTTAAGTGATAATTTGGATTGAATTTTTGGGTTCGTTTGGAGATTTCATTTGTGCTTATTTTTGTGACAAATCAGAAAATGGATTCGAAAGATATGGGGGAGAAAATTGTTGAGCTCGAAAAAGCTTTAGCAAAACTAACAAAAGAAAATTCTGATTTGTTGATGAAAATTGATAATCTTGAGAATGCTTTCGCTGATGAAGTAAAAAGGGTAACAAAGGGGAAATTAACTGTCTTTGATAAAGAAAACTATGATTTTGGATCAAAGGTTACTCATCTCGAAAAGATCATTGCTCAAAAGACAAAAGATTTTGATGATGTCAAGCTTGAATTGTCAAACAGAACAGCCAAATTTGAAGCGTATTTTGAAAAACTTAAAAAAACAAAAGCTGTTCTTGAACGACAGTTGGCTCGTAAGATTGATGATTCTAAAGCTGAAAAGGATCAATTTTTAAAAGAAATTAATCATTTGAGAACTCAATTGGAAAATCTGAAAGGAAAGTCTGTGCAAACTAAGTTTGATAAACATTCAATTTTGGGAAAACCACCAGCTGATAAATTATTGATAAACTCTCAAATTTCAAAATCATGGTTTTCTCCCAAAGTTGATGTGCAAAAGAGTTTGTCAAAACTAGTCACTACACAGTCTTTACCTAAAAATGAAAAAGATCAGCTTTTAAAACGAATTGCATATTTGGATCAAAATTAACATCCTCAAGATCATTCGTTCTTGTCAAAAAGAATATCATGAGTTGAGGACTTCATATAAAGCTTTAAAAGTGAAGTTTGATTCTCTTAATCGGCAAAAATGGAACATCAAGTTTCAACAATCTTTCAAAACTAAAAGGAAAAGTGTTTGAAAAAGGTTCACATAGTGAATTCTTCAAAACCGTTTTCACGAAAGGGTTTCTTCAATTTAAACCCTATTATTTATAAAAAAGATAGGAGTTTTCTTTAGTAATCTCAAAGTTTTGAAACATTTTCTCCTCATAAGGGTTTTAAGACAAGAGCTTCAAATGAAAATAATCAATATTTTGCGAAACTCCACCCTCGTTTGTTTTACACCGGTTAAAACAAGTGTAGAGTCCCAATTAAGGAATCTCAAAACTTTTGGAAGCATCTTCATTCTCAATGAGTTTTAAGGGACAAAGTACTTTAAAAGGAAATAATCAAGTTTTTGTAACTCCACACTCTCGTTTTACACCGGTAAAACAAGTGTGGAGACCAAAGCAAAGTCAATCTTTCAAATATTCCAAATCAGAAATACTTTCAATGCAAAACAAGAATGACTCTGCTTCGACCATCAATAGTAAAAGAAGATTTTCAAACGATGCAAAAACAAATTTTTGGAATGTTTCATCAAATGACAATAACAAATGGAAATCTTCTTCTTCAACAAGATTTAAAACTTCACATGAAACACAGAGTTTCAAAAATCAATGGATAATCAAAAGAAAATTTAAACCTCCGTTGATTCCACGAGAGTTGTTTTCAAATGAAAAACCGGTTTCAAGCTCTCGTTGGAACTCAACATCTTTACATCGACTTGACGCAACTTTCAATTGGTTTTCAAATTTTGGTAAACCCGTTAGCACTGTGCTTAAATGGGTTCCAAAGGTTGTTGTCTAAATTCGATGTAAATGGTTTATAATCAAATGTCATATTGCAACCCGGTCTTCAAATAAAAGGGAAGTGTACGTTTCAGTGCGCTTTACCTTAAAAAGAAGAGAAATCTTCTTGTTTTGAGCAAAAGTATTCAACTTTTTCAAAATCTTTCAAAATTTGCTCACCAAAATGGCTTGTTATTAAATTTCAAATAACAACCCGGTTTTTCAAATAAAAGAAAAGTGTATGTTTCAGTGCGCTTTATCTTTAAAAGAAGAGAAATCTTATTTGTCCCGAGCAATTTTTTATCAACATCTTTTCAAAGAGTGTGCTCGGGACATACGACTTCTAAGTAGATGTCAACTTAGGACTCGATCTTTAAATAAAGGAAAGTGTACATTTTTGTACATTTATCCTCACAACGGGAAACTTACAACTTCTCGGACTTGAGCTATTTCATTTAAGATATTCCAAATCTTGGGCTCAAGTAAAATGGTATACAAAAGTTTGAACATAAATTTTCAAGAGTTATTCAAAAAGATTTTTCAAAATCTTTTAAATTGTGTGTTCAACACTCCCTTTCTCATTCAATCCTTTGATTTATATATATTTTTGAGGGGAGTTTTTCAAAACAAAGCGTTTAATGTTGAACACAATTTTCAAGAATTGTTCAAAAAGATTTTTAAAATCTTTCAAATTGTGTTTTCAACACTCCTTTCCTCGTTCACTCATTTGATTTATTTTGAGGGTGAGTATAAAGGAAATGTTTTGAATTAATGAATAATAATCGATTTAAAAAGTATTGATTGTAAGTGTGTTTATATCGATAAGGTGCAAATGGTGAAGATTGTGTTTCGGTTACGACCGTTTTCCATAAAATTTAATAGGATGAGGAGTGTGGATCTATCTAACCACATGTTTTAGATAATCGCTATTAGTTGTTGTCGCAACTATTTTTCAAATTTGTTTAGAAGATTAAAAAAGGTTCCAAATCTAATCAGGCTATATCGTTTTCTCCCATGAGTTTTTCAAATTATCATATAGGCTATTTTTAATCCATTGATATCAAAATTTTCATATGGTATGCTATTTTGAGGGGAGAAAATTGGATTTAAAAATGTGAATCAAGAAAGATTAAATGCTTCAAATGTGTGTGGAATAACAAAGTGATCTAAAAGACTCAAAGTGCAATCAACTCTTTCTCCATGTGCAAAATAATTTTAAATAAAATAATTTTGATTACAATGCACCATGGTGTAGGGGGAGTATTTCTCAAAAGTGGAAACTTTCAAGTGTTAAATATTTTTGTTTATATCAAACACTTTGATGATTTTCAAATGGTTTTATGGTTTGATACTATTACCCATCAAACACAACTACCTCAACGATGATCAAAGAAGAAATAAGGTGGTAAGGTTAAGTATTATCCCATGATCCAACCAAAATCGGAGGGATCTACCCAGGGACATTCCATAGATAGAATAAAAGTCCTTAGATATGATGGAGTTGAATGTGAATGGGAATAATGTCAACTAAGGCATGAGCTATCATTGGAACAATCACAAACTTGATGATAGTATTAATGACGTTCTTGAGTGTTGGACATTGACGGGATTGAGTAATGAAAAAGAAATGATGTCAAAGGGTGAATAAGAAGAAGCCCTCCACAAACATTGGCAGAAAAACCGAGTCAATACTAATCTATCGATATCACAAAAAGATCGATATTTTGGTATTGAAAGAAAGGACATCATGGACCTGTGATGCAATGTACTACAACCTTCCCAGCCACTCAGATCACGCAAAGAATTCTGTTTTATTATCACGGAGATTCTAAAATGATAATCTCTATTGACATCTCACTCCGAGATTGTTGATATTGAAAAAGGTTGGCAGTTGCTCTAGCCTTGATCACTAACCAAAAAGCACTAATCGGTCTATGAGACAAATGAGATTAATATTCGTCAAATTCACATAGGACACAAAAGTACATTTCTATTGAACATCAATGATACAAAAGGTACAAGAGTCACTTATATGTCTATGTGACATTGCATGTCTTTAGACATTGAGCGGGAACATTCATAGTGATACGTATGTAAAGTATTCACGATGATGATGGAATCCTACTAGTGCTAACATAAGCCAACGCTGAACGTATTTAGCTAGGTCACTTAATTTGTAAATGATTGTTTAAATGATTCAATAAGGTAACCTAGTAATCTAATGATCTAAGTTGTTATCGTTGTTCTTTTGGGAATTGTTTTCGAAAACACAAACAACATTTCCTTGATTATTCAATGTGTGAAGTGTTGAATTTCCAGGTTACTTATGATTGTTGGCCAACAATATGATGAGGGGAGATTGTTGGAATTTGAAGATAGTGGTGGGCCTCTCATGCTTAGAGCACTCCACACATGATTCATATTCGAATATTTAGTGTAACAAGATTTGATTATGTTTGTATGGTCATCAAATATAATAGGGGAGAGAGTTGTTCTAGTAATTATTTCGTTTAGAGGCAACAATTGGGGAAGAAATGTGATATTATCCTGGACTTAATTGACTTTGGTGTATACACTAGTTGCATAACTAGGGGGACAAATTGTGAACATCGGGACTTATTTGATGGAGGTTATAGTTTCATCTTCTACGAGTTCGTTTTGTGTGAAGTATGCATACGAAAGGTTGTTTTTTTTAGGTGGCGGAAGCAATTGGGGGGAAGAACATCAACAACATCTCTACCTTTTAGAAACAAGAACACCGTCATATTCATTCCTTCATATCTCATACTCAAAGTTCAAAGATACACTTCCGCAACTCTGATAAATCAAAGAACTTCTCAAAACATCAAAAATTGTGTTTTTGATAAGATAAAAAAGTTCTACATGAAGGAAGATTGTAGCTATTCAAGAAAGTTATGAGTATGTTGGTTAGAAGCTTTAAATGGACAAGATCAAATGGATTCACGGTAAAGAATGATGATATGAAAAGAATCTCAAGCAAAGACATAAGGGAAACAATGGAAAGATCAGATCAAGATCAACTAGAGCAAGTTGGAACTAAGACCAACTATACACATCAAGATCCAAGACAAAACGAGCTTAATGATTAAAGATCAAGTCACAGGTAGATCTCAATGTTCTCCTTTAGGGGGAGATTGTTCGGAATAGAAAATGATGATCATTATGCAATCAAAGAAGAGATCTAAATGATGTCCTTGGGGGTAGATTGTTAGGGAAGAAATGATAAAGTGACGATCTTATTGAGATAATAGTCTTGTAATAAGCAGAGAAATATATTGTGTAATAGGTTAGGTGATAGGCTCGTGACTTAAACAAATAGCTAAAAGCTAAGAAACAAGATAGAGAAATAATATTGTGTAATAGGTTAGGTGATAGGCTCGTGACTTAATAAAGTCACGAGACCCAACAAATCGCTAAAAGCTAAGAACAAGAGCTCCTTGATTTCCTTGTATTTGGGTTTAAATACTGTAACATTTCTCATTTTCAGGTTATTTTCACTTTAATAAATTCCATTTATTTATTTTTAGGGTTTTACGCGTCCGCTTTTAATTATTATCTTATAGTTAAATCGCGTAAATTAAAACTAACGTAATGTAAACGGACATTCAATCAAATTAAAGTTTACATCAAGCAAGTGTTTATATGATTATAGGTAAGTTTAATTATTTTAAAACTTTTCATAATTTATTTTTGTTGGTTACGTTAAAACTCGGCGTTAGTTTGCAAGTAAAAATTTACATTCGGTCGTAACGGACCAACAAGACACATTTACTAATCTACACTTAAACAAATCCCTACATTATTAACCGCCGCTAATGTACTCGCAAAATTTAATTATTTTTTTTCTAAGCTTATATCATTGCTTGAGGAACGAGTGTATTTGGCATTTCCTACACATATAGAAATAAGAATGTATTTTAGAACTGTCCTTATTAAGTCTTTCATTTACAACTGTAAATTCCGCTGTTAAATTTCGGTACCTTGAACCGCCAAAATACTCCTAAAGATTGGCATGTCAAAGTACCCTAAACCCACTTTGGTGCGTGGTTTTTCCTAGGAGGAGGAGAGCACTTTGCTCTGTCCACGTAAATCCATTTTCGAGCTCTGTTTCTTTAAGTTAGTTTCATACGTGTCCAAGTTACTATATATGAAGAGCATAGGTCCACGATTTTACTTTACGCATCTTTCTATCAAGCAAAATCAAAGCAAAAACTCTTTCTTTTCCCGCTCTCTAAACCTATGACATACCTTATAGCGTTAGGGTTTTTCATTTAAATTTGCAACCAGAGGCAATCAGCAAGAATTCAAATTGTTATTGTAAGGTTATCTAAGACTACTCAAGGTGTTGGGAAGCTTGGATTCGGGTTTTACTAGGATTTTATCAAGGAAGAAACATATTAGGGTTTTCTAGATTAGGGGTTTTTGATTTAGAAGCTTGTATTGGGGTTTACATCTTGTGTTCTTCATCCTACTTGACTTCTTAAGGTTATTTAAGTTTTCAATTATTCATCATTGATTTCCTTATTGTAGTACCTATGTTGTATTTGTTAATCTCACCTCAGTTCATTTTTAAGTCATATAAAGTATTTGATGATTTCATATGGACAAAGGACATGAACATTTAGAGGACTAAATACATGTGAATTATACGGTACAACACTTGGTAAAATAATGGTGCAAGGTTCTTAAATAAAATGATTGTAAACTAACTTTGTAAATTGAAAACCCTAATTATATCTTTATACATACTATTGGAATTCGAACCATAAACCCTATGTTTTATATTTTATAAAAATAGTGCTCTTTATAAGGATCGTGAGCATGTAAGGAATTCGAAAAAAAGAAAATAGATATATATAACGAACAAGTTATGAATTTTACGAGTTATATATAATTAACTTTATAAAAACAATTTTATAAGCTGTGATGAACAGTAAAAGTTACTGTTCATCAGAGGTAAAAATCTCATAAATCTAATATTTTGATAAATTTCCTTAATACGAACCCACGGACATAAAGAACTCGAAAAACGGAATTATAACGTACATGCTTAAGGAGGTTTAAATGATTTATGATAATTAATTCTATAAAACATTTTTTATAACACTGATATGATTAGGTAATACTATTGTTCATCAGTGGTTTAAAATTGTTCTAAAATATAATAAAATTGATAAATTTTCTTAATACTAATCCTTAGGACTTAAGGATCACGAGAAACGGAGCTATTAACAGAGGAACGGAGTTATGATTTTAAACAAGTTACACATATTTAATTTTAGTAAAAATAATTTATATAAACTGTGCATGAACAGTAAAAAGAACTGTTCATCAGGGGTTTTAAGAAACTTTTTAATGACATGATATGTGTTTAACGCTCAAAGAAATTAGTTTTAGATACGGAAGAGTCGTAGGAGCTATTAAGTAGAGTATGTGCTGTAATAACTGGTAGGGTCGCGAAAACGTTGAAAGATATGAAGATTTTAAACTTGCTTGCGCATTACTTTTATTTTTATACAATCTTTTATAAAACAATTAATTTATAATAAGAATAGAATATCATTATTAAATTTTTGTCTATACATTTTTTACATAACGATGCATTATAGTAGAAATAGCAAATTTAATATTATTCTATTGTATGAGTACAAGTAGTTATGTTTATACTTTAATTAGAATCAAAGGAGACGAGTGTGATTTAGATGTGTTTTAACTTTTAAATAATTGTAATAAAAAAAGACTATTAGGGTGGTTGGTGTAGCTGTATTCAAATGTGGAGAGTTGTGTTAATTTTTGATATGAAATATCATTATACTCATACGGCCTATAATTTAATTGAGGTTGCATTCAAATATGCGACGGCGGTTTATCTACACTGAGTTTAGATAAGATCAATCAATTAACTTACGGTGAGGGATAGCCCCGCTTTGATACAATTTATTGTTTTGCGACTTTGGGGTGAGGAACATGCATTGTTTTTTTCTTTTTTTTGGATCGCATAGTACTCTTTTAAACATATTACGGTGTTGGGCCTAAGTAGCTAAACCCGCACTATTGCCCACCCATCATGAACTGTCAATTGCTAGTTAGCGAGGCGAGAATGTTATGTAATAGATCTAATTTGGTGGATTGACATGGCGTCCGCGTTTGTGCGGTTGTGAGTAACCAAGGCGGGCGTGTCACCAGTTTCGACGAGTACTGAAACATGATAGTAACATTGTCGAACACAATTTGGAGTGTTGCGGGATTGAACCATCTATCTATGGGCAATTTGGCTTTAAAATTGCTCATACATTATATGTCGAGCTGTCTCGGTGTCATGAGCTTAGATGCATCGTAATTACTTTTAAGAGTAATTGTATGTGTTACTGTGTTCTTTACTGTTTGGAAATCTTGATGGTGCAGTACTTTATACATTTTACCTAATACCTTGTGAATTCATCGCAACTTTATTTTGACGTTTTAATGATGTTTTTCGCAGGTCCAGATTTAAGGGTACGAGAAGAACAAGGATACTCATTGGTGGTCATCATTTTGGAGTCATTACTATAAAGATTTGGAGATGCATTACGATTTTTGGAATTATTTGTTATGTCTTTAAATCACTTTACTTTTCATGAATGAACGATTTAAGCTGTCGGCTATTGTAACAACAAGTCTATTTAATCCAAAGTAGTCAATGTTTAAGAGAATCTCATATAGAGGTCGTTCTCATATCTTGTGCTATTAGATCTTTGAAGTACACTCTGCAACCCATATTCCGCTGGCGACCCATTTTTGGGGGTTGTTACAGGTATTGATTCAGAAGATATTGAGCCTAGGTTGATAGAGAACCAAGTCAAATGTTTTACTTCGGAACTTGTTAAACCATTTTTGAACATTGCATCATTAACGCAAGAACGTGTTTTCTACGGGCTGACATACATCTATGGAAGTTTGGCATTAGTTGGTTTATGGCTATATGTTTCATGATTGAGGGATATAATGTTTAGATTATTACGACATATATACTATACTAGTCTTATGATAACTATAACTTATATAAGTTTACTTATCTTCCTGACAGTCATTGTCTTCTGCATTATCCGCTGTCAACCTATAGCAGCCTTCTGTGTACTGATCTCCGAAGCCAGTGGGATGAGTCTTTGGGGAGCTGTGTTAGAGGAGATTTCTGATGGAGAGATGTTACCTACAAAGTCGGATCGGAGATATGGGATATGATGGACGTGTTCCCGTGCAGAGCCATGTAGCACTCTAGCCTCCTCGCAACCTCATTCGTCCGTTATGTGCCCGGTCTGAGCTATCTCCTTACGAGATCGAGACTTCTCAAGACCTGCTATATGAGAGAGACCGCTCTTTTGTCCCGAGCCTGAGTACCCTGAGTATCGTTAAGTGTTAACCTTCGGAGGATATGACGACCCATTGGGAGGACCAGCAGTCTACCCTGATTGAGCTCTTGCAACTCGCCGTTAGCTCGTCCCTTTTCATTTTGGTGGGAATGTCGGCACACAGGGCTGTGATTGTTCCTGATTGCTGATGTCCAGTGGAGGATCCAGTGGAGGACTCCGAGGACGGAGGCATGCTGATTCACCCTGCTGGACGCGGAGGGGATGGAGATGATGACGCCCTCCTCGGGTGTATGACTGCTGGTGATGACACTGATGAGATGATGAAGGAGCCTTTTCGAGGACGAGGGAGCGAATGAACGAGGAGGAGGAGCATCCTAGGACGCTGTCGGGGCGACTCTTCTGCTATCCCTGTATGTTTAGACTGAGCCTGTTCCCTCAGGCTGTCAGGGATAAGAGGCCTTCGAGACTGATGAGTTGCACCCACACCTAGTCCACCTCAGATCAGGATCCCCTTGGCCCAGGGACACGTCTCCGTAGGGCCGGAAGACTTGTCAGACCTGAGCCCCAATGTCAGCATCCATGGAGGCATTGTCATTGCCAAGCATGCTGCCGCACCTACACCACCACTACCTATTGCATCTTCACCATTACCCCTACCATCACCACTCACTACTAGCCCTACTGATGCAGGGGCACCATTAGGCTATAGGGCAGCCGGGATTCGGATGAGAGCTGCAGTTGCATCACCACCCTCATTACTTCCACCTACTTCCCCCAGGACTGATATTCCCGAGGCTGAGATGCCGCCTCGGAAGAGAGCTTGTCTTACTACTCCCGCTCCCGGATACGAGATCGGGGAGAGTTCAGCGGCTGGTGCCGCGAGACAGCCAAGGCCTACTCCAGCGGTTGACACTTGGGATGAGATTGTTGAGGCCATGATGGAGATAGCACCGACCACCTTGGAGGGGGTCGACCAGAGAGTGACAGAGCTTGATACTACTGTTAGGCAGAGGACTGAGGAGTTCTGAGATTCGATTGGAGGAGGCACGTGATGGAACGAGCTTACTGGGGAGCCTCTAGTCACTCACTATACAGAGATAGACCATACCCCACCAACAGCTTTGGCTATGATAGGAGAGTGGTATTGTCGTATAGCATGGTCTTCTTAATAGGACATTGTTATTTGGGTATAAAATACCCTTCCCATACCTCGATTAGTGGAGGTGGTCTTCTTATCAAAGTCTAATCTTCATTTCTTAATTCTCCTCCCTCTTTCTCTCTCTACTTTCTATCTTTCTCTCTCTAGAATAAACACACTACATAACACCTAAACATCATATATATTGGCTTATTGATCCTAAATTCAAGACCTAACAAGTTGTAACAGCCTTAGGTTTAGTATCTTTTAATTCTGCCAAAAGTGCCCTTTTTTGAGCTAAAGTCATGTCAACATCAGTATAAATTCTTTGGTAGCACTAACTGGAATTGTACTTGTAGTTATTAGCAGCTATTTAACCACTTGCTCTTAGTTTCTTCAAAACTCCTCATCACCATCAGATCATGCACTCCAACAACAATATAAGGCATCATGAACATTCTTTCAGGGCGATGTTCACATCATCAATATCATGAATTTTCCTCCCCTGTTTGGATGCATCCTCCTGATCACCCAAACTAGCTTCATCATCTGAGGAATCAATTCTAGCAGATAGACCAACCTTGTATAACCTTTTAAGACCATGAGTTCTTGACTTTTTCTTTCTCTCTAGCTTCTTGACTCTCTTTTTCAGACTTGTAATCTCCTGTGCTTGAGCAGTCTTTGTGTTTTCTAGGTCAAGAACTCTTTGTTGCAATTTGGTATAAAATTCCGATCAATTCTTTTAGTTGTAGGACTATCGTCACCACTTCAAGGTGTTGTTAAATCCTGCGATGCTAGTGGATCATTGGAAATTTTAGAAATATTCTCAGACCTAGGTTGAGTAATGGTATCCCCCATGGTGTCTTGGCGCCTGGGACCACCACCTGAACTAGTTCCAATGGAACTTGGTTCATTAGGTGTTGCCTTGGATTGGGTCTTAGAGATGTTACCTCTGTCCTGCTCTGAATCTAAGCCAGTAGCAGTAGTGGTCAGCCTTTCAACTATCATCCCTCTCCTATAGACAGCCCTTATTGTATATTCTCCATGGGAACATAGATTAAGGAATCTCAGTGTCCTTTCTCTTGGGTTTCCTAGGCCTCTGTTTCCTTTGAGGTTGTGATGTTGACGGTGGAATAATGGTGGGTGTATGATGGGGATCAGTTGGCATGTCTAAACCTTCACGATCATAGTTGAGAACAAGGGTGTTACTCTACCAGAAAAGTCCTTTCCTTGCCTCTTCATATTAGCAAAAACCTTCTTTGTGTGAGATGGTGCAATATAAATTCTGTTGTGATTTATCATTCCTTCCAGTTGATTATCCAAAAATACTTGCACAAATCTTGGATACATCAAGAATTTGCCAGCACTATCCAAGTTTTTCACCATGCTTTCAAAAATATACTTGGAAAAGTTGAACTTTTGGTTTGTGGCTAAACATATAATTGTAGAGGCCATAGTGCTACTAAATTCATTCCATGCAGTGTTTAGCACTTTAGGCCATTGCAAAATAGTATGGATAAGAAATTTCCATTAGGAGAGAAGAATGCCTTATAGAAAGTAAGCTTCTGTGAAAGTTTTTCATACCCCATGAGTGTAAGCTGTTCAAAAATTGTAGCATTTGGCAGACAATCAATACCATCAGCATCTTCCAATTGAAGATCTCTTCTTACAGTTGCTTCAGTTATGATGATCTTCTTTCTATCCACTAGTGCTTGTAACTGTTGTTCCCCATTGACCGTTTTCACCTTGACAAAGGACCAGAATTGTTCAATACATGAAGTATATAGTGGGATGAACGGTTAAAGCATATCTTATTGAACTAGCATTCAGAAAATCAACAACTTGTTCAAACCCCTTACTTTCAGCGGGTTTAGCCAAAAACGCACTAATTTGAGTAATCAAGTCATCAGCAAAACTGTAGGGTCGTCATTATGTTGGGTTTTTGATTGATAAATGATGAAAATTGAGTTAAGGGTTTATGATTAGAGAGTATATGAAAGGATTGAAACCGATAAAAATGATGAATGAAACCCTTAATCGAAGTATTTATGAAAATACCATCATCAAGCATTAACGTTTTCACCAGCAGTTGTAGTTTTGCTTTAGCGATTAACTTTTAACTAGCAGTATAAGTAACCCAGAGAAGTCAGTAGTAAGATCAAACGTAAATTAAGCCTAGCAGCATGAAACTTACAAACTTGAGCAGTAGTAAGTTATTGCCTAGCGCATTAACTTTCACTCAGCAGTAGTAAGTTAATGCAGCAGATTTTAATTTGAATCACCAACATTAACTCCAAATTCCTTTCTAATCAACTTTTCCATCATCAAATTAATATTTTAGCTCACAAAATCTCTTTGTCTGTTTTTGATTTCTCTCAATTCTTTTAGCTCACAATTCTCTCTATCTGTTTTTGATTTCTCTCAATTCTTTTAGCTCACAATTCTCTTGTCTGGTTTTGCTATATTCAACTCTCTTCATTTTTTCAACTCACAATTCTCTTAATTCTTTTACTCACACCAAATCACTTATCTGTTTTTTTCACACATTCTCTTTGTTGTTTTTTAATCTCACTAATTCTCTCTGTCTTTTTACCTACCATTTTTCTTAATCAGGGCTTTTATAGATTTGAGCATTCCAATACTAGCAATTAGATATTGAAATCTACTTACATTAAATGCTTTTGTATGCAAATCTGCAACATTCTTGTCAGTATGAATCTTGATCATCTGAATTAGCTTCTTTTTATTAGAATGTCTGATAAAGTGATGTCTCATCTTAATGTGCTTTTTTTTTTAATGAAAAATAGGGTTCTTAACTATGCATATAGTACTCTCATTATCAATATAGATCTTTGTATGCATAAAGTTATACCCATAATCAAGCAATTGATTTTGAATCCAAAGCACTTAGCCACAACAACTTGAAGCAGCTATATATTCAGCCTCTGTTGAATTAGCAACCACAGTCTGCTTCTTGCACTGCCATGAAATCAATCTAGCCCATGGAATTGACAACCTTTCTGTGTACCTCTTCCTATACAAGCTTGCTCAAAATATTCACTATCGTGTGTGTATGCTACCAAATCAAAAGGTGAATCTTTTGGATACCAAAGGCCTAATTTAGGTTGACTTTTTATGTATCTAAGAAATTCTTTTCACAGCCTGAAGATATGACACTTTTGGGGTTTGTATCTTGACTATGCACATACTAAAAAACATAATATCAGATCTTAAAGAAGTAAGTACATCAGATGAACCAACCATTGATCTATATAAATGAAACATCCACTTTTACAATCTTCATCCTTGAAGCAATGGCGTTTGAGTTCCATAGGTGGGCTTGCTTTCTGTCTTGACATCTATAAAACCAAATTTCTTTAAAATCTCAGTCACATACTTGTCTTGACTGATAAAAATCCCATCTTCCTTCTGCTTTACTTGCAGTCCTAAGAAGAATGTGAGTTCACCCATAGAACTTATTTGAAACTTCTTATGCATCATCTTCTCAAACTCTGTGCATAATGACTTCTTTGTAGAGCCAAATATGATATCATCTACATATACTTGAACTAACAAAATATCACCTTTGTCCCTTTTGATAAACAAAGACTTGTTAATTTTTCCTCTCTGAAACCCATTGTCCAACAAATAAGTTGACAAGCTTCATACATGCTTAGGAGCTTGATGCAGTATAACAGTGCCTTTTCTACTTTGTGTACTTATTTGGGCAAAGTATGGATCTTCAAATCCTAGTGGTTGGACAAACATTAGACTTCCTATTCAATCTTACCATAAAGAAATGCACTCTTGACATTTCCATCTGGTACACCACGAAGTCTTTAAATAAGCATAGAACTAAGAATGCCTAATTGCTCAATTCTAGAAACTAGTGAGCAAAGATTTCATCATAATCAATCCCTTCTTCTTGTGTGTACCCTTGAGCAACCAACCTTGCTTTTTTCTTTATCACAATGCCTCTTTCATCCTTCTTGTTCCTAAAGACCCATTTAGTGCCAATAGCCCTTTTTCCATTTGGTAAATCCACCAAGGTCTAAACCTTTTGTAATTTGAATTGTAGAAGCTCATCCTGCATAGCTTCAATCCAGCTTGGTATCTTCAATGTCTGAATTACTTTCAGGGTTCTTTCCTTATGATAGAAAAGCAAGCAAATAAGCAATTGTGAACGTATTTATGGATTGTTCTTTGCTGAAACTGAAACTAAACTAAACATGTTTTTCTAAATTCTATGTCATTCTTCTTGTTTGGGGTGCTGAATTCAGTCTCCAATAATATGTAACTGAGATGATAATTTGATTATTCTTGTAGTTGAAATAGGACTGACAGGCATAAATGTATTCAAATTGTTCACGTCAACCTCCGCACCAACATCTTCATAATCATTTGAAGACACTTAGAGGTCGTTCTCTTCTGACTTGTGCAATGGGATCATGAAGTAACGCTCCCGGAAATACATTCCGCTGCGACCTAAATTTTGGGGGTGTTACACCAACAGCATTAACTTCATTTGTGTTAGCAGCATTAACATTGTTAGTGCTGTTAACATCATCATCATCATCATTCTCTTGATCATCTCTTTCACCCTCTTTACTTGGATCAACACCTTCTTTTCTTGGTTCTTCCGTAACCTTCTTTTTATCATCTTCTGAAGGTTTGAATCCAGCATTAGGAGAACTCTTTGAACTTTGAGAGAAAGGTAGATCAACAGTCCATAATGGTAATAAAATGTAATCATTGTCAGGTATTGTCTCCATTCTAGCTTTACATGCATCATCACATGCTTTTGTACCTGCATTACCATTAGACTGATTTTCTATAATAACTGGCTTATTATTCATTGACTTTGTTAGTGCATCAATATCAAAAAGCTAATTTGGTCCATTTCCTACAATATTAGGTGTATTCTCACTAAACTGGACATGCAGGTTCTCTTCAACTATCATAGTTCTACTGTTAAATACT
>BQNB010102300.1:0-24279 GCA_026074375.1 Tanacetum coccineum | reverse complement strand
TCTTTCTATTGGTGAGAACTTTTGTTTCATCAATAAAGACGCCTTTTGGATTTGGATTAGTTTTATGGGTATTGTTATGATAATTTGTGTCTATACTTTGCTTATTTATTGCATGTAGAATTCTCTTTTTAGATGTCATTGTGTTGTGACGATATCCATGATGTTACACCTCGCGTTTCTGCCTTGGCGGGGTGTGACAGATTGGTATCAAAGCTTTTGGTTATAGAGAAGTAGGTGGTTGAGCCTAGACTATAACCTAGGGGTCCTTCATGTAGATGCATTTAGGGCTTAAGTGTTTAATGATATAACTGATTCGATATAAATATATATAATAAAATATATAAAATACCAAATAGTAATAGTATAGAGAGTATCCCGTTAGATAAGAAAATCACTTTAGAAAAAAATAATAGTCTATCTTCCGAGTGTCGTTTCCACGGCGAGAAATGAATTGAAATTCACGAGAATGTTTCGTTTGGTGCTTGAACTGTGACTCTCGAATATTCTTTTATTGTTATTGGTTTTAAACTACTTTCACACTAAAAATTAAACTAATACTAATTCTAAGAAAAAAACTAAAAGATTAGCGACTCAAAACATTGTCATCAAAGAGATCAACTGACAAATATGCTTGCTTATTTTCACGGCTGACGTCAACATTGCCTTTAAGTGCGGGCTTAGGCTCTCACGAATATAAACATCTTAAGCAAAACAAGTTTTGAAAAAAAACAAGTTTCAAGAAATTAAATGACAAGTAAAGTAAAATATTTTTTAAAATAAATGACAAGTATTTAAATTGCATTAAAAGTAAATGACGGTATGTAAATTGAAAAATTCTAATGACTATTAATTTTTTAAACCTTTTTAAATCCGCACTTAAATTCCAAATCACCAATCACTTAACAAGCATAAGAAATTTACTCACTACTCATAACGAAATTCAATTTAACAAACATAGCATTTAACGAGAAAAATAAATCTACACTAAGCATGGCAACTAAATGGACAATAATAATAAACATGTTAAAATAAAACTACAACTAATAAAATGGAAATACTCGCTAAACATGGAAACTAATCTAACAATAATAAGCATAACTACGCTACGGATAACAACTAAAGCAACAATAATAATGACTAAGCTAAAAAATGGCGATAAGCATAAAATAAAGAAATAAAAGAGATAAGAAAAAGATGAAACCCGAAATTAGCTCGGCGTGACCCAGAGACAATAGATATGAACACATACTCCATAGTGCGAAATAAAACCAAACTAATCCAAATCTCAATCCAATCCATAACTAATCCAAGATGAAAGCCGATTAACAAATCGAACCAACTCTAATCCAAAATACCAAATTGAACCAAATCGATACTCCGAAGAACAAATCGAACTAAAAAAAATGATCGAAGAAAGGATAAAGAATGAAAGTTTATAAATAAGCCACTTCTCAAATAAGCTACAAATACAATTCGAAATACGCCCTAGCTTAATAAGCTATAAGAAAAACTAATAAAGTTTAGAACTTTATGACTAAATAAGCTAAATAATAAGGCTTCTCGAAGATAAAGGTGGGCTCAAGACTTAAATGAATAAGTCAAGTAGGAGACTCATGACACCCTTTTTAGCATTCGAATCGAGTTTAATCAAAAAATAAGAATTTTTGAAAAAGTAAAGACAAGAAAAGAGAAAAAGATGAGATAAGCAAAAGCTATTTTAGAATTTATTCTAAAGACAATAAGCTAATAAAAAGATTAAAGCTTTAGATCTAAATCTACCCGAAACTAAGATGTTTAATCAAGTGAACTTGAATCGGGTATATTTAAAGATTTAGATCTAAGAAAAATAAGCTAGATTTAAAAAGCAACAAACTTTATGCTATAAAATAAGCTAAAAATTTAAGATCTATTATTTTTAGATATAATCCACCCGAAACTAAGGTGTTCAATCAAGTGAACTCGGATCGGGTATGATTAAGGATTAGATCTATATATAAAAAATAAGCTTGAAAAAAAATAAGCAATCGAAAATAAGCTAAAATAAGCTCACTCGAAAAGCTCTAAATCGAAAACAATATAAAATAACCTAGTCTAAATAAGCTATGGAAGTAGCTTATTAGAATATAAGCTTAAGAGATGGGATCCAAAAATAAGCTATAAGCATGAGCTTATTTAGAAATAAGCTAAAAAGAAATAAGAAAAAGATAAGAGAATAAGCATAAATAATAAGCTAAAAATAAACACCAACCTTTGAAATAAACTTCTTCATTAATAAGCTCAAGAGTTACAATAAGCTAGATCTAATAATGGCTTCAATACAGCTTTTTCAATCAGCAAAATAAAAATAAACTACATTATTTCTACTCTAAAAACTATCACTAAAACTACTATGTGTAACAACTTCACCCTAAAAAACTAAAACTCCCTTTTGCTGTTTTGTGAGTGTTGATAGATATAGCCAAGTGGTTGTTGGGGGCATTTTCACTCTTTTCAGGCCATTTAAGAACCTGTTATAGTGCAATAAATAGGGGAGGATAAATTTCATCATTTCAGCCCCACCCTGTGTTATTATATCAGTCGTATCTCGTACGCCAGCTAGATCCCACTATGAGAGCCATGGCCACGAAGCCTTCTAGAAACATCGTACCATCAAAACCTCGTATTGATAAGTACCTCGTTATCACTGCACAATACTGGTACGAATCATTAATTCGTGCCACGTGTCACCTCCTGAGTGGTGTCACGTGGCCCTGACAGCAGTCAACGGAGCCACCAGCAGACCAACCGGTTCAACGTGGTCAACGGCAGCAGTCACGGGTGGCCAACGGGTCTATGGTGGCGGAACCACCGTCAGACTACCGTCTGCCACGCCGGACAACGAGTCAACACTGGGCAAAGACGGTTGAACCGCACACCGTCAACCGGTGGGGTATTAGCAGGGGTCTGAATTCGGGGCTTGGGCGGGCAGGTCGGGTCTTGGGCCGGGTCAAGTCGGGTCTTGGGCCGGGTTAGGTCTGGGTCCGCCACGTGGCATGCCACGTGGTGCCACGTGTCAGCTGACGTGGCGTGGAGGGGATAAACCCTCATGCGTTTCGAACTCGACGACCTCCCGGGTGAAATCTCAAAGGAAGCTACAAGACCAACTGCGCTAGGCAGTGGTCTTGTTATATATGTGCATTATTAATCCTTTAACCCACTTTTGGCCCTCTTCATTATATTAGTATCAAAGGTTCAAACAGGGACGAAAAAGGTTCAAAATAAAAAGGTTCAAATATGAAAGGCCGGTACCGTTGGACTCGTAATTTCGTGCTCTTTCCAATGGTGTGATCGAGGAATATTAACGACTTTGTTTGAACCTCGATAAACGTAAAAACGTCGTCGAAAGTCACCCGAAAATTACCGTTTTTGCTTTGTTTTCAATCCTTTGTACCTGTAAGACATAAAAACACAATACAAATATATTTGCAACATATTTATCCATATTTTAGTGTTTTAGTCTATTTATTAGCATTTTCCGGGGTACAAATGATGTGTGTTTTAGCACATATCATAGGTCCAACTATAAAGTTGATGTGAATTCATGGTTTAATTTGATTGTGTATAATGGACCCAAGATTTTACAATCATGCACAGGTTATAACAAATACAATTCATATAAAAGATATTTACGTTGCACTAAACTCATGACACCGATGCTAATTCGGAGACATAGGTTTCATATAGCTATAGGTTGCATTGCCCCAGAGGAAATCCGACCTAAGATTTCTTATCCAAAATTTGACATGACATATATCCGTTTAATCGGGCGACCCGTGGGTAGTAAGTGCGACTTACCCGGATAGGGATAATTAGTCCCAATAGATCTCTTTATTCACTCATGCTCCCTCAACCGGTCCTCCGGTCAAGAGATTAATAGTTCATGATAGTTTTGGGCAATAGGAGGTCTACCGCTACTTAGAAAACACGTAAACAGGGAAAAATTCTCATGAAAGTACTTGTGTCCGATTTAAAAAACAAGCAATGTTTCTCCACCCAAAGTTATATAATCATTTTATTCAAAGGTAAAAGTGTGGGGCTTTGTGAAACTCACCTTATGCGAGTTGTGGATCAAAAGGAATCAATCAAACAAAAACAAATATCACGGTACTATCGATAACCTAGTATATAGTGGCCGTCTTAGAATAATGTGCAACGAATAACGCTTAACACAAGAGGTGATTATCCGAGCATGAGTAGACATGGCATATCCTTTTCAAAACATACTTTTGAAAGTTATAGGTTTGACAAGTATCGACACTTTGACACATCTTCAAAAATCTTTCGTCTTTTAGTGTATTTTATCTTTTAGTGCATTTTGTCTTTTAGTGTATTTTGTCTTTTAGTGTATTTCTTCTTTTAGTGTATCTTCTTTTTAGTGACCCGACACCACAAAGTTGTGGATCAATAATCGTAAATGTTAACATAAATAGGACAACTTACGTATATTCTACATTTGATTATAAGTTTGATAATAAAAGTATATTTTTTGACGCATTTATAAAGTTTATAAATTTTCACCATGACCTTTCTAAAAATATCGACTTTCCATTTGTATTCATCTCGACTCGTGAAAATTTCCGTTTTATGAAAGTACAACTAAAATTCTTTTATTGACTTAAAAGAATATCTGATAGATTTTCGACAACACCACAAATATTACAACAATTTATTCTAAACCTAAACCTATTCGACTTTCAATTTATGCTTCCAACAAAACAAACATCTAACTTAATCTATTTGCCAACAATATTCAAGCTCGCTTACGATAAATCTCAATAAAGAATTAGCCGTATTATAACAATTTCTATATCCCAAATAGTCACAATCAAACTTTTACGCAAAAGTACAACTAACTTTTTATGTTTTCCTTTTTAATAAATAAAAGATTAACTTTGAGACTTGTAGTTTTTATAGAAAATAGGTATTGATTGTTCACAAACGATTCGCTTTGTACACCTTGTTCGGATAGGTCTTACGAATCAAAAAGTTCAACTTATTTATGAAAAAGTAGAGATGACTTACAAGAAAACACGACGAAAGATGATTAGAAACTAAGAACAACCCAAACGTTGTTTATAAACTACCCGGATAGAAACAAGAATCAACCTCGAACAATATATCTTCCATGGGGGTCAAGATAAAAAAGAAATGGATTTGGTGTGTGTGTTTGGTGGTTCGGACAAAGAGAGAAAAAGAAAGAGTAGTGTGTGTTTTCTTGGTGAGAAATGATTATGAAATGAATATGTACACATGAACTTAACTAGCAAAAATCACACATAAGGTGCTAGTGTGTGTGTCGACGGTGGGACAAAAGAGCCAAAAGGGGACTAAAATGATCCTCTAATCATTTCCCTTTGAGTACATGTCCTTAACCTCAAATCATGCAACCATGTCTAGTGAAATTGATTTCAAAATTTGAATCCTATGCATGTATGTGCATGCATATCCGGTTATAATGAGACCAAAGGGGGGACCAAAAGTGGCCTCCATTATTCTAGGAATTGTAGTGCATGCATATGAATTAATTTCCAAGGCTTTCCATGCATACATGCATTAATATACTTAACCGATTACGCAAACAACGAAAATGATTAACGACTTTCCGAAAAATTATGAAATCTTAAATATTAATTTAAAAATTAAAAACACGTCCAATGACGAAAGACTACGATGAAATACAATACGGTTCGCTCCCAGAGACGATTCTCAGATTATAACGGGATAACTTCCCGGTTACGCGTAAAAGTTAAACGAAACATCAAAAAGTTCAAATTATCAAACGGAAACAGCTAAATTATTAAACGGAAATTCTCGAGGTGTTACATTCTTTCCCCGTTAAAGAAGCTTTGTCCTCAAAATCTTAGAGCACCTATGCCGAAGGTGCAGAGTTGGTTAAAAGTGGGGTATTTCTTTTGCATTGGTCTTCACGTTCCCAGGTGAACTCAGGACCCCTCCTAGAGTTCTAGCGTACTTTGACAATCGGAATAAGACTCTTTTTTAGACGCTTGGTCCATGATCTCGACAGGTTCTTCGATGAAGTGCAATTTGTCTTCAACTTGGATTTCATCCAGTGGTATAGCAAGAGGTTCATCAGCTAAGCATTTCTTCAATTTTGAGACGTGAAACGTACTATGAACTCTGCTTAATTTCTCTGGGAGTTCAAGATGATAGGCAACGGTTCCTACTTTAGCAATGATCTTAAAAGGTCCAATATAACGAGGGTTTAACTTTCCCCGTTTGCTAAAACGTATCACTCCTTTCCAAGGAGATACTTTTAACATGACCTTATCTCTTACTTGAAACTCAAAAGGTTTTCGTCTTACGTCGGCATAACTCTTTTGATGATCACGGGCCGCTTGGATACGGCTCTTGATTTGAACGATCTTCTCAGTTGTCTCGTGGATGATCTCTAGGCTAGTGAGCTGTCTATCTCCAACTTCAGCCCAACAGATAGGTAATCGACACTTGCGCCCATACAACGCCTCAAATAGTGCAGCCTTAATGCTGGTATGGTAACTGTTGTTATACGAAAATTCCACTAACGGTAAATTTTTATCCCAGCCTTTTACAAAGTCGAGTACACATGCACGTAACATATCCTCTAACGTCTGAATAGTTCTCTCACTCTGACCATCGGTCTGTGGATGGTAAGCCGTACGCATATCCAATCGAGTACCTAATGCTTTATTTAGAGATTTCCAAAAATGTGAAGTGAATTTCCCATTACGATCAGAGATGATAGAAACTGGCACTCCATGCCTTGAGACTACTTCCTTCAAGCACTGTCTCGTCAACTTATCTAACGTGTCATCTTCTCGCATAGGCAAGTGATCTGGATTGACTATACCTTTTAAAATATATAATATATAAATATAAAATACTTATATAAATATATAAATATAAGGGGGTAATAATCAAAAAATCACAATTATAGTAAACCGGAAGTATGATTCCCGGGTCGTTATCCCCAACGAGGAATGCAATTGAAAGTCGAGAGTCGTTTTGATAATTGATGCTTGAATGGAACAAGATTATGATTGGATTTCTAAAGCTACGGGAAAATTAATGCAAACACTTAAAAACAATTAAGGGATAACAAATTTTAACTAAATACGTTAACGGGAATTCAATAAAATGCGACAAATAAGCAAGCATACTAAAATTAAACCCTAAATGATTTTTTAAACTTTTTCTAATCCTATTTGACTATTTGAACAGAAGACGCTAAGGAAATTCTAAAATGAGAGGGTTTAAAGCTTAAAAATGAAGAAAACGATAACGGGGATCGAATCCCGTTCTTTAAAAATTGAACTTTCAAAATATTAACCCTACGAAAGTAAATTTCAATCCTAAGCTAGATTATGATAAAAGAAAATTTTATAAAAAAAGAAAATTATTTTTTTGATTATTTTTCTATTTTTTATGATTTTTTTAAAGTTTATAAAAAAGAAAAATGATTAAAAATACTAAATTAATCCTAAAAATTCCAAGAAAATTATGAAAAGTGCAAAACTAAGAAACTGATTTACTAAAAATAGCAACTAAAAATAAGCTGGAATGAAAAGCCCTAATAAGCCAATTATAAGCTACGGCTTATTTATTTAAAAAGGAAAGGAAAAAGGTGATAAAAGAATTTTAAATGCAACCTATTTCGAAAAAGACCCAAGGGCGCAGTTCACTAGTGTGTGTGTTTGTGGGGCGAGTGTTTGTGAAGCAGGAGGTCATGGGTTCGAATCCATGGCCTCTTGTTTTTATATTTTTTTATTTTTGAAAAGTTTTAAAAACAAAGTTATAGAACACCTAAAAACTAACAACTTTTATAAAAGAGACTACTATTGAACCTTAAGCTATAAGCTAGAAAATAAGCTAAAGTTTGACAGAAAAACTTAAGCTCTTTTTAAACTTTTTCTTAAAACACAATTAAACTAATAAGCTAACATAAGCTCAAACTAAATCAAATAAGCTGTGACTGTCTTAAAACTAACCTAATAAGCTAATCTAGGCTAGAAACAAACCAACAGAATAAGCCATAAGCTAAAAATCAAATTAAGCACAAGACAGATTGCAAAATTTGCCAAACAGTCACTTTGGAGCTTATTTTTAAACATTAAGATAGAACCTTATGGAAATCTAACTTATACTACTCTAAAGCCTACCCTATAAGCTACTTGAAACAACATTCAAAAGGCATTTTAAAATTCTATTAAGCACTATATGAAAAACTGACAACCAAACAGTCCCTTAAGGTGACTTTGAGCTTATTTTTAGATAAGCTCAAAGATCCTTATGGATATAAGAGCTATATCACCCTTAAACCTTGACCAATAAGCTCCTTGGAACAGCTTTTTAAAATCATTTTGAAACTCAAATGACCAATTAAAAAACTAAGTGAAAACTGCTTATGTGCTTAGCATGTACTGGGTGTACCTTTTATTTTGAAAAGACAAATTTTGAATTTTGAGCTTAAAAACAGATAACAAGATGAACTATTGAGAACAAATTAAGCTGAAAAAATTTGACAATGACCTACAAGCTACTTGCAAACAAAATTTAAAAGCCTAACTTTAAAAATTACCCTCTGATTTTTGAGATTGAAAAAGGCATTTTGTTAACTTTCTCTACTGATGCAGTTTGCACACAAAGCATTCAATTCTTAAATCCTTTAAGTGCAGATCAATTAAGTGGCTTCCTCAACTTAAAATCAACAAAACTAGAGCAATTATACTAACAATGCCAACTAGGAACAGTCAAAACTCAAAAGGCTTAAGAATCTGAGCCTAAGACTCAGATTCAAGTTAATAGCTAACCAACTTTTGAAAACTTAAAAGAAACTAGCAATAACCTTTAATCTTGATCTCATAAACCTAAGTATAAGATTTGGGTTAACTTTTAAAGAGCCAAAGGGTAACAAGCAGTACTAACTCAAGTTAGTACTGCTTGTACCAAACACCCCTTTAAAATGAGAAATCCCATATTCAGCTTATGAAAGTAAGAGTTAAAGATCAAATTGCAAATACCAGATGGTAAGAAGCTAATATAAAGCCAAATGAATAGATTAAAACAGCTGAATAAGCAGAACAAATAAGCTACAAGATTATGCTCATATCTTTGGCATTTTACTGATTTTAAGACAGATTAAGCAAACTAAGATTTTATACTAAAAATCAAACACAAATAGCATATAATAACTACAATAAGCATAAGAAAACAAGATTAAGCCGAAATAAGTAAACAATAAGCAAGGTAAGCTAATATGCAGAAATAAGCTAGATAATAAGATAAAACTGTAAATTAAAAGGAAAAGTGTACCTCACACCTTAGCTAAACAGAGGTGGATTATTCTTAATAGAGCTTATTAAAGCAGCTTAAGCTTATAGCTTAATCTTAACTCCAATACCTAGTCTAATCTTAAGGCTTGACCCTCAAGAACTATTACCTACTTGAATTCTATAAGCAGCCATCCAATTCCATTTAGAATTCAAGTATATTGAGAACTTTTAGTAGCTTTGAGCTTATGAAACAGTTTTAGAGCTTATTTAACCATATTTTGCACAAAAGTAAACCTAGGAAAAGTCAAATAGCACAATTAGAAAACCTTAACTTTTATTAATAAAAGAGCTGTTTACAAACTTGAAATTGAAAATTACATGATTTAAAAACAGAATTTAAACATTACAAAAGCTAAAATTTAAAACTATACTAAAAAGCTATTAAAACTAAAAAAAGAAGATCATCTTTTGAGTGAGGCAATGCTCTATTTATAGGAGCTGAGAGAAGGATCTGGGCTCTTAACACGCTCCCCTTGACTTTTGATCTAGACCCTTCATAATCTCTAATCATTGGATACCATTTCTTATCTGTTAGATTAAATGAGGCACACGGATTGCCAAGCTGGCAATCCCACTCTTTGGGAGTGAGTGTGTTTCTTTTGGCTTGAATTTAGAGTAAAATTTCCCTCAAAGTGTGTTTGTTTTCATCCCACGTGTCATTCCCCTTGTCAGCTTGACCAATCATAGCTTGTGGTGACGTTTTTTTGCTGCTGACTCATCACTTAGTACTTGGAATCTCTTTGCCACATTGGACGAGTAAGGGAGCGGGAGTTTAACTTATTGATTTTTACACAGTGTAAGTTGGGGATGATGGTTAAACAGTAACCATCTTTGGCGCCTTTTTCTTTTGACTTCTTTGGCCCGGCTCATAAGGTTTTGACTTGGGTTTGTGTAAAAGGGAGTTGGGCTTTGGTTTTTTTATTTGGGTTGGATAAATGGTTAAGAGTTTTTGTTATTAGGAAATAACGACCGTTAGTTCTTTATTTAAAAGGACTAATGATGTTAGGGATTTAAGGACTTATTGTGAATTTGGTTTAACATTAAGGCTCATTTGGGTATTTTGAGGGTTTTGGCATTTTGTAGTTTGACCAAGTTTGACCAAGGGTTGACTTTGTGTTGACCATTGATAGAAAACTTCCCGGCTCTTGTGCACTCTATCCGTTCCCGTGTTCGTGTTTGTCCGGTTTTGACCATTTTCTTGTGATTTTTGCAATATCTGTACCTACACATCACAAATGACAAAACAAGCAATATACAAGCATAATTTGCACAATTTAATCATTTAAGGGTAATTTTTGATATAAAAAGGATATGTGATTTCTCACATATCAGCAAGAAATGAGCAGACTTAGGGAGACGATCAACGATTACCCAAATCGTGTCTTAACCGGTTGTTGTCTTTGGCAATTTAGTCACAAAGTCCATCGTTATGTTCTCCTATTTCCATTGTAGGATTTCTGGTTAAACCAACAAACCAGATAGCTTCTGATATTCTACCTTAACCTTGGCACACGTTAAACACTTGCTAACATAGGTGGCAATTTCTGCTTTCATGTTGGGCCACCAATACAGTTTTTTCAGGTCTTGGTACATCTTATATGATCCAGGATGAATGGAATACTTTGACTTTTGACTTATGAGACTCATGCATAATCAAAGCTCTCAGGTCACCAAAACATAGAATCCAACTTTGATTGTTCAAACATAACGTTCCGTCAGCACGAGCCTCAAATTTGTTAATCATGCCATGCAAATCTTCGTTGATGAAGTTCTCTTCTTTCCTGGCTTCTGATTGAGCACTCAAAATCTGCTTGGAAGATTTAACCATATAGTCATAACTATGGCCCGAACTTGTAGCAGCTTACTTATTTCCTTTCGGCTCAGGGCATCAGCCACCACGTTCGCCTTTCCTAGGTGATATTGAATCTCACAGTCGTAGTCGCTCAACAACTCTAACCACCATCATTGTCTCATGTTCAAGTCCTTCTGATCGAGAATGTGTTGCAAACTCTTGTGATCAGTAAACACGACGCACTTTGTACCGTACAAATAGTGTCTCCACATCTTCAAAGCAAACACTACTGCACCAAGCTCTAGGTTGTGTGTGGTATAGTTCTTCTCGTGAACCTTGAGTTGGCGGGATGCGTAAGCTATGACCTTCTCCTTTTGCATCAAAACCGCGCCCAACCCTTTATGCGAAGCATCGCAATATACCACGAAGTTCTCACTTCCCTCAGGTAAAGCCAAAATCGACGCACTACACAATTTCTGTTTCAACAGCTGAAATGCAGCCTTTGCCTTTTCTGAGTCAACTTCGTCATAGGCCTAGAGATTTTTGAGAAACCTTCGATAAATCGTCGGTAGTAACCGGCCAAACCTAGAAATTGACGAATCTCGGTTGGTGTCTTGGGTGACGCCCAATCCTTGATAGACTCAATCTTAGTGGGATCAACGTGAATGCCTTCACTATCAATCACGTGACCAATAAATTATACCTTTGACAGCCAAAATTCGTACTTTGAAAACTTGCCGTACAACTCCTCCTACTTAAGTAACCTCAGAATTAACTTAAGGTGTCCTTCATGCTCCTTTCTGCTCTTGAGTAGACCAAAATATCATCGATGAATACAATCACGAATCTATCCAGATACGGTTTGCACACCCGATTCATCAAATCCATGAATACTGCCAGTGCGTTAGTCAAACCAAACGGCATTACTTGGAACTCGTAGTGACCATAGCGAGTCCTAAATGCAGTCTTAGGAATGTCTTCCTCATGAACTTTGAGTTGGTGATAACCAGATCTCGGGTCGATCTTAGAGTAGACCTTGACCCTTGTAGTTGATCAAACAAATTGTCGATTATCGAAAGTGGGTATTGGTTCTTCACAGTAAGTTTGTTTAGTTCACGGTAGTCAATACACATTCGAAAAGATCCATCTTTCTTTTTGACAAACAAAACCAGAGCTCCCCAGGGTGAGGAACTGGGTCTTATAAATCCTCTGTTAGAAAGTTCCTGCAACTGAGTGGATAACTCTAGCATCTCGGCTGGTGCTAATCGGTACGAGGCTCATGCTACAGGTGCAGCACCAAGGACTAAGTCGATTTGAAATTCAGCTTGTCGAGTAGGCGGTTGCCTAGGCGAGTCTTCTGGAAAGACTTTTGGAAATTCCCATACGATCGACACGTCCTCAAGCCGCTTTTCTTCTGACTTGTCCTCAGTCTTTTTGGATGTAACTTGCGCTAGATAAACTTGACATCCCTTCTGTAGATACTTCTGGGTTTTCGTACCCGATATGATATTCAGCTTCGAATTACTTCTTCCTTCACAATCATCACCTCAGATTATCAACACTTCATCTCCATAAGGTATACGGACAACCTTCTTGTCACAAACGATCAACGCGTGGTATTTTGCCAACCAATCCATACCGATGATGACGTTGAAACTACCAAGTTCCATGGGCATTAGATCTATATTGAAAGAATGACCTAATAATCCTAGCGTACAGCCTCTAAGGACAACATTTGTTTCAGAAATTCCTCCATCGGCAAGTTCTATGGCATAACTAGTGTCTAAAGTGGATGGTGCAACATCAAGCAAAGCACTAAAGGTAGACGACACAAAACTCCTATCGGCTCCCGAATCGAATAACATAGAAGCATAACAGTTATTGAGAAGGAAAGTACCCTTGACAACATTGGAATCGGGGTTTGTTCCTCCTCCTCCAATAGCGTAAGCCTTTTCCATAGCTTCATTACCTCCAGTCTGGTTTCCAGTCTTGTTTCCATTCTTATTTCCAGTCTTGTTTCCACGGTTCTGATTTCTTAACTTAAGACAATCTTTCCTAAAATGTCCTGGCCTTCCACACTCATAACAAACAATACCCGGTTGATTCCCAACTGGGGTTCTCTGAGTGTTTAGAGTAACTGCAGTCGTACAATCCCTAGTTATATGACCAACTCTCTTACAGTTTCCACATATCACAGTACACGGCCCTGTATGGTGCAACTTGCACTTGTTGCAGTAGGGAAGAGATCCAACATACCCCTTTTTCTCATTGTTCCTAGCCGTGTAAGCTCTTGCCACATTCTGGCCTCCAACATTTTGTCGCTTGAAAACTGGTTGTTGCCCCTGATTGTCTCTCGGGTTGTTCTCCAACATTCTCGTGTTTTCAACACTTCTAGCATATCCCTTCAACTTTTGATCCATTAAGTTGTTGGCAACACGAATTGCATCTTGAAGTTTAGTGGGTTCGGCAGCGATTACATTCCCTTGAATATTGTCAGGCAAACCTCCAACGAATCTCTCAACTTTGTCATCCTCATTTGGGACCATTCTAGTACACAACAACACCAATTCCTAAAATCTTCTGGTGTAAGTAGTCAAGTCATTTCCTTTCACAACCAAGTTCCACAACTCGGTCTCCATATTCTGAACCTCGTTTCTTGGACAGTACACTTCTGTCATCAACTTCATAAGTTCTGCCTAACTCATGGCATAGGCGGCCTCAATCCCAATTGTTCTCTTATGGGAGTTCCACCATGTCAATGCACTATTTAGAAGCGTGCACAAAGCATACTTCACTTGGTACTTCTCTGGATAGTTGCTAATGTGGAACACCGTTTCCATCTTCTTAAACCAACGAGTTAACCCAACAACTCCTTCCGTCCCATTAAAGCTAAGTGGCTGGCACTTTAGGAAGTCTTGATATGTGCACTCTCGAGCAGGAACAAATCCTCCGAAGTTATAGCCATTTCTTACTCCGTTCCCATTACCATTTCCATTTCCTCCATTTCCATTCCCTCTATTTCCATTCCCTCCATTTCCATTTCCTCCATTTCCATTTACTTCCTCTTGACCACCCCCGTCTCTCATAAGGGGTTCAAGGTTCCTGGCAGTGGTACGATCTCCTAACGCTCCTGCTATTTGGCGATCAATTTGCTCGTTAATTCCTTCACGTGTCCTTGATGCTCCAGATCAGGTGTTAGGCATTGTCCTACAACATAACAATACACAACACGATGAAATTTCATGGAGATACAAGATTGTTAACGGGGTTCGAATAAAATAACAAGTATTATTATACGGAAATACAAAATCATAATAACTTTATGATAATGCCATGATTTAGTAATAATGCAATATGCAATAAGCAAAAGAAAATATATTGTTGGGATTAAAAGTCTTCTTGATATTGTTAGAATTACTGCTGCTCAAGTTTATGTTAATACTGCTCAGATGGATTTAGTGCTGCTCATGAACTTCAAAGAAAATATACTAAGTAGTTACTACTGCTGGTACAAAAGTTAATGCTGCTAGTGAAAGTTACTACTGCTAGTACAAAGACTGCTTGAAGTTAATGCTGCTGAAGAGTTACTACTGCTCAAGAAAATAATCTAAGTAGTTAATACTGCTAGTATTAAGTTAGTACTGCTAGTGTAAGTTAGTACTTTTTGTTAGTACTGCTTACTTGATATGTATTAGTTATTTATAGGGAAGATTTTATATACTTAGGAATGTATTATAAGCCGAGTAGGACTCCTTGGTGTATAAAAGGGGGTCCTAGGGCATAGAGATTGATACACCAATACCTGCACCAATACCAATACCAATACCAGTATCAAACCAAAACCAAATCAATCTTAGTCGTATAATTCTTAGCTTCAAGGTCTTTGTAACCCTAATACTTTGAGAGTATTCGTATTATTATCATTAATAATATTAGAGCTTATTTGTTGAATTGTATGTTCATTGAATTACTGTTTCATTGATAATTCTTCTTAATATTAAAGATTAGATTCCGCATAATCTTTAATACATTCAAACAAAGCTTTTACTATAGTTGTGTTAGATTTATCTAATATAACTAAACCTTAAATAAGCATAAGGAATTAAATCTATTGAAGTGGGATCAACAAGTGGTATTAGAGCTTGTTGAAAAGCTTTGAATAAGAAGAACCTATTTTTATACACAAGATCTTTTGCTAAAAGATATGGATCAAGATTCTGCACACATGGTGGCTGCATCTAAAGTTCCCATGCTCAAACCTAGTGAGTTTGAGATATGGAGGATGAAGATTGAACAATATATCCAGATGATAGACTATGCACTGTGGGAAGTCATAGAGAATGGTGAACCTTGCTAAAAACAACAATTATAGAAGGTGTTGTGACAGTGATGCCTATTACAACTGCTGAAGAAAAGGATCAGAGAAGATTAGAGGTGAAAGCTAGAAGTACTTTAATGATGGGCATTCCCAATGAACATCAGTTAAAGTTTAACTTTATAAAGGATGCTAAGAAGTTGCTGGAAGCTGTTGAAAAGAGATTTGGTGGGAATGCAACTACTAAAAAGATTTAAAGGAATCTCTTAAAGCAGCAATATGAAAACTTCACTGCTCCAAGCTCAGAGATGCTTGATCAAACTTTTGATAGACTTCAAAATCTTGTGAGTCAGTTAGAGCTTTTGGATGAAAAGCTTTCACAAGAAGATGTTAATCAAAAGTTATTAAGAAGTTTGTCACCTGAGTGGAACACACATGCTGTTGTGTGGAAAAATAAAGCTGATTTGGATACAATGAGCATGGATGATATCTACAACAACCTCAAGGTGTATGAACCAGAAGTTAAAGGGATGTCTAGCTCAAGTTCAAGCACATATAACATGGCTTTTATGTCCTCTTCAAATAACAACACTAGCAGCACTAACGAAGCAGTTAATACTGCTCATGGAGTTTCTACTATTAGCACTCAAGTTAATGCTGCTAACTCTACAAATATTGATAACTCGAGTGATGTTGTTATTTGTGCATTCTTTACTAGTCAACCAAATAGTCCTCAACTTGTACATGAGGACTTGCAACAAATCTATCCAGATGACATGGAAGAGATAGATTTGAGATGGAAAATGACCATGTTGACTATGAGGGCAAGAAGGTTTTTGAAGAATACAGGAAGGAAGCTTACTATTAATGGCAATAAGACTATTGGTTTTGATAAGTCCAAAGGGGAGTGCTACAACTACCACAAGAGGGGACATTTTGCTAGGGAGTGTAGAGCTCCAAGAAATCAAGACAACAAGAACAAGGAAAGCTCAAAAAGGAGTATGCCTGTGGAAACATCTACTTCTATAGCTTTGGTGACATGTGATGGTCTTGGTAGATATGACTAAAGTGATCAGGCAGAGGAAGGGCCTAATTATGCACTCATGGCTTACTCATCTTTAAGTCCTGACTCAGAGGTATCCAAAGATTCTATTTGTTTAAAATCTTGTTTGAAAACTATTGAATCCCTTAAATCTTAAAATGATTAACGATTAAAAAATTTAAAGAAATCTAAGTTAATGGTTTTAGGTTATAAGATAGGTTTAAAGTCTGTAGAAGAAAAACTTGAAGTTTATAAAGTAAATGAGTCTATTTACTTACAAGATATTAAGGGCTTAAAATTTGAAATTCATTTAGGAGAAATAACTATTAGAGAGCTTAGGAAGAAGCTTGAAATAGTTTAAAAAGAAAAAGATGGCATTCAACTTAATGTAGATAAATTTGTACATGCATCTAAAAGTTTAAACAAGCTCATAGAGTGTCAGATAGTTGACAATTGCAAGAAAGGTTTAGTCTATGAAAATTATAATGCGGATCCTGGTTTGAATGGAACAAAGATATTTTGGATAAGCTATTACTACGAAATTAAGAAGCAACAAATAATGACAATTAAGCAATTAATCAAACTAAAATTTCACTAAATAAAGAAAAATTGCCAAAAATTATTAAAAATAAAAGCCCTAATTTTTATCTTTTTATAAAAGTTTAATTGAACTAATTAAAACTTAACCCTAATTATTAATTAAAACTTAATTATAACTATTAAAAACTTAACTAAAGCTTAACTATAACGACTTAACTAATGGACTAATGGAGGGATTAACTGAAAAATAACTAAGATCGAAAAGTTTCACTATCTACCCTGAGAATCTACCCCGATCACAAATTAAGTCCAATAAGCATTCGAAATTTTAAAGAGCTTAAAATGAAAAAAAGTTGTAAAGGAAGCTAGGGAGAACAACTTTAACAAAAGCACTATAGTCTGAAACTCAAAGATAAGCTCTAAAAAGAGCTTATTAATAAGCTGCTACAGAAACTAAGGGTTTGGGCTAAGTTTTACTAAAACAACGATTGTGAGCAAAGTGATCTAGGAAGCTTATGATGTGCTTAATCTAAAAATGCAAAGAAATTTAACCTAGAAGCGCTTTTAAACTACTGAAATTGAGCATGAACTAAGCAAACTCAGAAAATAAGCAAGATAGCACTAAATCCAAATGATCTTAAAAGCTTAAAAAGCTAAACTAGACTCTAAAACTTTAAGGGCTTATAAAACTACTTATATTTTATCTAATTAAGCTAGAAAATCTAGATCCATAAGCTAAATTAACAAATTTAAATCCTAAAGTTTCTAAGTACTGTTTTTGGCTTTTTAACTTTTTGACAGCAAAAATAAGCTAAGACAATAAGCTAGAAAATGAAATTAAAGACTTAAACTATATTAAGCTATATAAAAACCTAAGTTCTACAAAGTTTTATAAACTAAATCCTAAAATTACTGTTCTAAATTAAGCTAAGAACACAGCAGTACTAACTGAGGTTAGTACTGGTAGTGTAAAAGTTCAGCAGTACTTTCAAGTGAAAGAACTGCTGATGCAATTTGACTTTTAAGAACAAAATTAAGCTATGAAATAAGCTAGAAAATGACAACTAAAGCTAAATTCATAATAAGCTATAGCTAAACTTAATACTACTGAATTAGCCAAAATCAAAGCTAACAGTACTAACTTGTGAAAGCAGTACTAACTTGGTTAATACTGCTAGTGTAAAGGTGCAGCAGTACTAACTGATGTTAGTACTGCTAGTGTAAAATTTGAGAGTGCACTAAACCAAACACCCCTTTTAGATTATGACAGATTTGAGAAAAACTTTTTAAGAGAAATCTAATGAACAAATACTAAATACCAGATAAAAACTAGCTTAAAACAAACTTAGCAATCATGATTAAACAACTGAATAAGTAAAATTCTAAGATCTTAACTAATTAAGCTAATATTTTTGGATTTTATGAGTTTTTATGACAGAAATTAGTAACTAATGATCTATAACTATTTAAGCAAAAACAGACTAGAACATATAACTAATAAGCACTAGAAGAGATATTTAAACACTAATAAGCAAAGAGAATAAGCAAATAAGCAGATCTAAACATAGCAAGCAATAATATCATTATTTAAAACTAGAATTTAAAGGAAAATGAAAGAGAAACTTACAAACTCCTCTAGCTAAACAAGAGGACCAATAAAGGCAGCTACAAGCTCCCTAGCTTATTAATAAGCTAGGGTATAAGTCCTTGGGATCTCTTCCAAGTTAAGATCCCCTTCCAAAAGCTCAAATTTAGTAAGATCCATAATAGATTTAACTGATTTAAGGTTTAGATAAGATTAATACTGAATTCAAACAGCTCTATTTCAGCTTATAGACTGAAAGAGCTTAATATGAGCTTAATAGCTTAATGAGACAATATGGCTTATTAAGAGAGCTTATGACTTTAAATGAGAGCTTAGAAAATGAGATTTAAAATACTAAAGACTGAATTTCATTAATTAAAGAAGCTGATTACATTACTTGAAAAAGGAAAATTACATTTAAGGAAAATACGAATTTAAGCTAGACTAAATTACTAAAAACTAGATAAAAAGAGACTCCTTTTGTGTGTGAGAATGAGGCCTATTTATAAACAGTTAAAACTGTTAGAGTTTGGAATAATTGCACAAATGCCCCCTTTCTTTCTTTTCCCTTTTTCAAGTTATAAATAACTTTCGGGATTTGCAAAATTGGCCCTTATGTTTTATAATAAGAGGAAATAGGCTTTGTTGACTTTTGTTGACCATTGATTGGTTTTTCTTTGACTGGATTTGACTGAGGTTTGATTTTTCGGGCTTCGGCTTTGAACTCTTCTGATTCTCGTGTCCGTGCTTGCCCGTTTTTGACTGTTTTCTTATGATTTTTGACTTATCCGTACCTGCACACACAAAACACAAATACAAGCATATTTTTGCCATTTTTGGTCTGTTTTGGGTTTAATTGGGTTCTTTTAAGCATAAATAGATATGTGTATTCTACACTTATTAGATTGCTTCCTATAATGGGTATGAGATAAGAGAGTGGGGGATGAGAATGAATGAAGTTCTATGGTTCTATTTATACCCATTTGAAGGTATAATGAGTAAGCAAGGGTTATGATCTGGTCTTGACACATAGTAGGTCTAGTGTATGATGTGTATAAGCTAGAATTTCAATGGTGGAGGTCTAGAAAACTAGGTCGAATGATGTGGCTACTTTCTTGTTGCCGCGGCCGAAGAGAGGCCATGTGCTCTCATTTTTAACCATGGGAAGGTCTAAGCAGCTGGGTAAGCAGCTTGAGGGTTTCTAGAAGGAGTTTATGCAAGTGCCTTGCACATGGTTAGGGCTAAAATGGGTTAAAGAAGCTAAAAATGGGGTGCGGGTCTATTTTGGACTCGGCATGGTTTTCACAAGTTTTCTTTGCTTAGATTTCGTATATAACGATCATGGATGCAGTCCTAATCTAACTACAAGAATTCATAAGATCATCCTCTTGATCAAGTGATTAGAGATTTGCAATCAGCTACACAAACAAGAAAGATGTCAAACAATTGAAGGAACATGGTTTGTTAGTACTATTTAAACAAAGAACAAACATAAAGACCTTCAACAACACTTGTTTTGCTTGCTTTTTTAATCACAGGAAAACCAAAAAGTCAATTCATGCATTAAGATCAAGCTGGATTAGAGGCATATGCAAGAAGAGCTTCTACAATTCAAGTTACAAGAAGTTTGTACTTTAATGGATTTACCAAAAATGGAAAAAAGGGCTAAATCACTAAAAGGGTTTTCATGGAATAAAAATGATGAAAGGGGAATTGTGATAAGAAATAAAGTAAGATTGGTTGCTCAAGGATACACACAAGAAGAAGGGATATGACAAGAAGAAGTCTTTGGCCCCTGTTGCAAGAATTAAAGCAATAGGCTATTTGATACTTATGCATCAATTTAAAGAGTTGTGGTGTATCAAACGGATGTAAAAAGGCATTTCTTCTATGAAAATTGAAGAAGAGGGTATTTAGGTCAACCCACCAGGATTTTGAAGATCCAGAATTTCCTGATAGAGGTATACAAGGTTTGAAAAAGAACTGTATGACTACATCAAGCCCTAGAGCTTGGTATGAAACCTTGTCAACATATCGTGGGATAATGGTTTTCAAAGATGGTATATTGACAAGACCTTATTCATTTAAAAGGAACAAAGGATGATATATACTGGTCCAATGTTTTATGTGGATGATATCATCTTTGGTTCAATATAAAGAAGGAGCTAAGCATTGCATTTGGAAAGTATGCATAAAATTTCAGATGAGGTTCTATGGGAGAACTTACATTCTTCTTGGATTTACAAGTGCAGCAGAAGAAGGATGGCAATTATTAGTCAAATAAAAATGTTTGATGAAAATTTTAAAGAAATTTGGGTTTATAAAAGTCAAGACTGCAAGCACACCAATGGAAACTCAAAAGCCTTCAAAAGCCTCTACTCAAGGATGAAGATGGTGAAGAAGTGGATGTTCATATGTATAGGTTAATGATTGGTTCATTGATGTACTTCAAGACCTTACATCATGTTTGCAGTGTGTGCTTGTGCTAGATACCAAGTCAATCCAAAGGTTTCACATCATCATGCTGTAAAAAGGATTTTTAGGTACTTAAAAGGTTAACCAAAATTAGGCCTTTAGTATCCAAAAGATTCTCCTTTTGATTTGGTAGCATACACTGATAGTGATTATGCTGGAGCAAGCTTAGATAGGAAGTCTACAATAGGAGGTTGTTAATTTCTTAGATATAGATTAATATCATGGCAGTGCAAGAAACAGACAGTGGTTGCAAATTCCACAACAGAAGCTGAATATGTAGCAGCTTCAAGTTGCTGTGGACAAGTGCTTTAGATTCATAATCAACTACTTGATTATGGGTACAATTTTATGCATACCAAGATCTTTATTGACCATAACAGTACTATTTGAATAATTAAAAATCCTGTTTTTCATTCAAAAACAAAGCATATAGAGACCAGACATCATTTTATCAGAGATTGCAATGAAAAGAAATTGATTCAAATGGTTAAAATTCATACTGAAAAGAATGTTGCAGATTTGCTTACAAAAGCTTTTGATGTAAGTAGATTTCAATATTTGATTGCTAGTATTGGAATGCTAAATCTTAAAAGTATTTTATCTCTTTATGGTTTTTTAGAGTTTTGTATGAATTAGTATTGTTATTCATGTCATTAAAAGTTTTTGCTGTTAAGTATTAGTGCTGCTGGTTATACTCAATACTGCTGAGTTTCTACTGTTAATTATACTTAATACTGTTAGGTATAATTAATACTGTGATAATTGTGAAAATTGCTATGGCTTGTGTTTTCTTGGTTTTTGAACTAACATTTTGCAGAAAAAGCAAAGAAAGTGTTAGATTGATGATGGAAAAGCTTTTTGGAATGGAATTGGAGTTAATACTGGTGACTCAAAGTTAATGTTGCTAGGCATAACTTACTACTGCTGGTTCTAAGTTAATGCTGCTAGGCATACACTTACTACTGCTGAGTTACTACTGTTAGGTTAAAGTTACAGCTGTTAAGGGTATTTTCATAAATACTTCGATTAAGGGTTTCAATCAGTCATTTAATCGATTTCATACTTTCGTAAACTCTCTAATCGCAAACCCTAACTCAATTTTATCGTCCATTATCAAAACTTAACACAAATGGCTACTCTAAAGTTTGCTGATACTCATAATATGGTCACGTTTTTGTCTAAACCCGCAGAAAGTGAGGGGTTTGAACAAATTGTGGATTTTTTGAAGATACACCCTATAAAGTATGCACTAACCGTTAATCCCACTATATATACTTCATGTATCGAACGGTTCTGGTCTACTATCAAGGCAAAAACTATCAATGGGGAAGTACAGTTACATGCCTAGTAGTTGGCAAGAAGATAATCATCACTAAATCAACTGTTAGAAGAGATCTTCAACTAGAAGATGCAGAAGGTGTTGATTGTTTTCCTAATTCTACCATTTTTGAACAACTTGCACTAATGGGGTATGAGAAAATTTCACAAAAGCTACCTTTCTATAAGCCATTCTTTTCCCCACAATGGAAATTCCTGATTCATACTATTGTACAATGTCTAAGTCCAAAGACTACTGCATGGAATGAGTTTAGTAGCACTATGGCATCTGCTATTATCTGTTTAGCTACGAACCAGAAGTTCAATTTTTCAAAATACAATTTTGAAAGTATGGTTAGAAACTTGGATAATTTGTCTGGGAAGTTTTTGATGTATCCAAGGTTTGTACAAGTGTTTCTGGATCAACAACTTGATGAGATGTCAACTCATCATAGAATTTATATTGCACCCTCTCACACTAAGAAGATTTTTAGAAATATGAGAAGGGTAGGCAAATGTTTTTCTGATAGAGTAACACAATTATTTCAAACAATGGTGGTACAAAACTAATCACAAATGGGTGAAGGTTCAGCAATTCTAACTGATCCCCATCACACACCCACCATTATTCAATCATTAACTAAACCTCAAAAGACACAAAAACCTAGGAAGCCTAACAGAAAGGACACTCTGGCACCTCAGTCTAGTGATTCTAGTAAAATGTTGCAGATGAGGCTGTTCATAAGGAGTTGGGTGACAGTTTGGTGAGGGTTGCCACTACTGCTTCTAGCTTAGAAGCAAAGCAGGACAGTTGTAACATAACTAAGACCCGATCCAAGGTAACACCTAATGAATCTAGTTCCCTAGGAACTACTTCAGGTGGTGGTCCTTGGTGTCAAGAAACCATAGGGGATACTATTGCTCAAACTAGGTTTGAGAATGTATCTAAACATTCCAATGATTCACTGCTCGCAAGAGGTAACACACTTCGAAGTGATGAGGATAGACTTAAACTTGAGGAATTGATGGCATTAGGTACCACTTTACAAAACAGGGTTCTTGATTTTGAGAATACAAAGACCACTTAAGGAAATGAGATAGGAGGGTCAAGAAGCTTGAAAAGAAAGATAGGTCAAGAACTCATAAGCTGAAAAGATTATACAAAGTTGGTTTGACAGCCAGGGTAGAATCCTCTAGAGATGAAGAAAGTTTGAGTGAGGATGCATCCAAATAGGGGAGGATTAATGCTATTGATTCAGATTAAGAAATTAATCTAGTTAGTGTTCAAGATGATGCTGACATAGAGATGTTTGATGTGGATGCTTTAAATGGTGAAGAGGTGTTTGCTGCAGGGCAAAATGAAAATGTTGTTGAAGAAGTAGTTGATGCTGCTTAAGTTACTACTGCTGCAACAACTGTTACAATAACTACTGAAGAAATTACTTTGGCTCAAGTACTTAAAGCATTAAAAACTTCAAGACCTAAGGTAAAAGGGATTGTTTTTCAAGAGCCATGTAAATCTACAACAACAACAACAATTTCTTCACAACAATCACAAGACAAGGGTAAAGGAATAATGATAGAAGAACCTGTGAAGCCTATGAAGAAGAAAGATCTAATCAGGCTTGATGAAGACGTTGATTTAAAGTTACAAGCTGAATTTGATGAAGAAGAAAGACTTGCAAGAGAGAAAGCTGAAAAAGAAAAAGAAGTCAATATTGATTTGATTGAAGAATGGGATGATATTCAAACAAAGATTGATGCTGATCATCAGTTGGCTAAAAGATTACAAGAACAAGAACAAGAAGAGTTGTTTGATGTAGAAAAGACTATATTATTTTAACA
>BQNB010102299.1:12949-24279 GCA_026074375.1 Tanacetum coccineum | reverse complement strand
GGTGTTATCTCTAAAGCTTCCCTTAAAAGATTTGCATCCAATACGAATCAGGTTTCATCCACCTAAAAACTGTAAGCTCCTATCTTTGCCTCATATGTAATTGTATTCCAAAATTGTTGAATGTAGATAGTTGGAACCGAGGCAGAGGCAGTGAATGCCCTAAAGAAGTTTGTGTTTTGTAGAATATCTACCGAGATCTAAAAGATTAGATTCTTTTACCTCTTTTGAAGATCCAGAACATAGTTGCTCTTTCCAATGGGCACCCATGCAGCAAACGGAAGAATCTGATCATCAGATCTTGTAGGAGCAAGAGCGGGAACATTCTTATCAGCTATTTTGTCTGCACAAGGATATCAACAAAGACAGGCAGACATATATAATTGGATGTTAGATGAGAACATTGATATGCTTCGATTGATTATGGTGAGATTAAGTCAATGTTGGTCAAGGATATCCGATGAACACATACAAGTTAACAAGTCCCGGATGGGAGTTAACAAGGTAATTGTGCCTTTGGATTGGGCCTTGAGAGGGTATTGGGACTAATGGGCCAAAACTTTAAGATTCTAGCCTAAACCGCTACCCACTTGACACCAAACTGCTGTGAGGAGAGTTAATCAAACCATTGTGAAGAGGAATGATCAAACCGCTATGTAGGGAAATGATCAAACCGCTATGTAGATCAAACCGCCACGACCAAACAGCTACAGATTTTAGATTCATTTTACTTAAACCGCTCTGGCCAAATAGCTATGAATATTATATTCATTTTAATCTAACCGCTATGACCAAACAGCTACGGATATTATATTCATTATAATCAAACCGCTACTAGATAAAAAAAATTGAAATAGAGGTTTGGATTATTTTAATAATAAAAATAATCTTCATTAGACCGCTACCTCGTAGCGGTTTTCCTGTTCATAATAACATATTCATTTATCATCAAACCGATATCAGGCATGTCTAAGCAAACCGCTATCAGGCATAATTAAGCAAACCGCTATCAAGCATATTAAAGCAAACCGCTATCAAGAATGAGTGGCAAACCTCTACCAGTAACATAAAATGCGAACGCATTTGACTACCATTGTACGCACTACGAGACATACATTTGTGGGTTCCAATACATTCCTAAGAGATTCTATGAACACATACACATTTAACAACAACAAAGAACAACATTTGACTATTAAAAGTCAACTTACACACGAAAATCATCAAATCATGATCACAGGCAGTTGGAGAGAAAATTAAATCAATAATTTAGCATCATCTATACCTAATGACCATTTCCCAGCAACCCAAACATCATTCCAAACACTCTCTTTGTTTTTTTGTCAAGGACTCCTACTGAATCAATCTAGGCTCCTAAATGTGTTAGAGAAACCATGATCGAGCAATGATACACTTAACTTAAGCCCTAACCGCATCTATCCCACCCACCAATTTACAGTTTCAAACAACTCTTATAATTTAGATCAAAACCTAGGTCGAATCTAAAGATTGACGCCATTTGAATGTGTTTTGGATCGTTTAACTTCACCTAAGGCATCATCTAACAGAACAAAGTTTTTGAGTTACCTTAGCAAGAAATCCAACGAAAATTATGAGTCAAGGATGGCGAATTGGTGGCGGTTTGCGTGTGAGTGTGTATGTGTTTTATATGTTTGATTGAGAAATGAAAGTTTGACCAAATTGTCAAACCGCCACCTATTTATACTAGAGGTTTAAAGATTGGCAGTTTTGGTCCCTTAGGTTTCTAAGACTCTTAATTTTTGGTTTAAAGGTTTTCTAGGGTAAACAAGTATGAAGATTGGCATATTCAGTCCTTGTAGTTTAATAGAGCTAGAAATCAATTAGCATAATGCACATAAGTCCCTAAACTCTTTAACTAATGACAATTTTAGCCCTTTGAGTTAAAATTAATTAACTCCCCCTCAAATTATAACTCCATATTACTACAAAACCTTTTCCATTAATTGTATGATGTGATCTAGAAACCCGTTTGATGCAATAAACTTGAAATCACTCTCCCCCACTAAAACACAATTACCACGTATTTCTCTATAAAGAGATGTAGTCGATTTTTTGAGTTGACAAGTTAATATTTGCGAAAAACCTGAATTGGATGAATTTCCAACAACATTTGTACCACCGTGATTAACCACAAATAATTTTTGAAAAATCATTATAAAAAATTATATGTTTATAAAATGAACTTCTCTTCCGGACAAGAGGAAGACAAATTGCACTGTAACGTACATTGATCCTTGGTGATATACGCATGGATATTTATAATCTAATCCGTTGCCTGGAAGAAAAAATAAATTACCCGTTCGACATAAGGAACAAACTGTCTTTTAGGCGAAATGCTTTCACAATTGAAAAACGGTAGCAGTCGAAAATAAATGGCAAAACCATTAGACATGTTTAAGACTGTTTGAACTTCCGCACCGACACTTCATTTAAAAGACCCTGACATTATAGAATGAATTTATAGGTCTGGAAAATGTTATACGATTTACAGAAGACATGTCTTGAAAAATATTTTCTAAATATTTTCCTATTGTTTTCTAATTTTTATCATGGTTTTTGAAGGTTTTATAATTTTGATTTTTGTTTTAGTTTTAATTAAATACAAATGGTAGCGAGGAGTTATTTCCTTGCATACACTTTTCTCCCTGCATACAAAGGATAAATTCATGACCATTCCATTTCATTAGATTAAAAAGACATGGATTAAGATTAAAAAAACAATGGAGGGAAACCAAAAGCGTGTAAATATACTAAAACTCACACTACCACTACCAACTACCCTCATTATTTGTAGTAGGTTGGCAAAAATCTTGCCCAATTGCAATTAATTAATTATATTTTTGACATTTTTGTACGGTATTTTTACGTTTTTTCAAATAACGTTTTTGTCATTTTTTTACGTTTTTCGGAGGCCAGTTTTTTTACGTTTCGTACCGTGGTTTTTTAACGTTTTCGTCAGTTATCTTACACGTCTTTCGTCTTTTCTTTATAACGTTTCAACAGTTTACGTTTTCCGTCATTTTTTTTTACTTTTTTCGTCGTTTTTTTTTACGTTTTTGGTCGTTTTTTTTACGTTTGTTTTGGTCATTATTACGTATTTTCCGTCCAGTTTTTTACGTATTCGTCTAATTTTTTGACATTTTCGACCGTTTTTTTTCGGTCTGTTTTTTTTTAACTTTTCGCAGTTTTTACCAGCTTCGTCTTTTCTTTTACGTTTTTCGTATGGTATTTCTTACGGTTTTCGCTTAACATTTGTTTTTACATTTCGTTCTCGATTTTTACGTTATCATCAGTTATTTTACGTTTCCCGTCTTGTTTTTTTTACGTTTGTTCGTTTTTACGTTTTTCAGTCAGTTTATTTATTTTCTCGCCGGTTTTTTACGTTTTCGTCTGTTTTTTTACGTTTTATTCCGTTATTTACGTCGTTCCTCCCAAGTTTATTTTTAACTTTTTTCGTTCGTTGTTTAACGTTCGTTAGTTATTTCACGTTTTCGTCTTTTTTTTACGTTTCATCCGGTTTTTTACGTTTTTGTCAGTTGTTTACGTTTTTGTCAGTTTTTTTACGTTTCCATTTCAGTTTTTTTTCTTAAGTTTTCGGCATTTTTTTACGTTTCATCAGTTTTTTTACGTTGTTCTTGACTAAATTTATTAAAATTTTCGTTCTGTCTCTTTTTATGGATTTTCGTCGTTTTTTTTTACCGTTTTCAGTTGTCTGTTTTTGTTACGTTTTCGTCTTTTTTTAACCGTTTTCGTTCCGTTTTTTACGACTTTTCGCATCCGTTTTTTAAAACGTTTTCCGTCCGTTATTTTACTTTTTCGTTCGTTTTTTTACAGTTTATTCATCGACCAGTTTTTTAACGTTTTCCGAGTCAGTTTTATTTTACGTTTTCACGTATTTTTTTTTTCATTTTTCATCTCTTTTTAACGTTTCCTCTCCGTTTTTTTGTCTGTTTTAACTATTTTTGACATTTTCTTATGTTTTTCGCACGTTTTTTTTTACATTTACATACGATTTTCCGTCCGATTTACGCACATTTTTGCACGCGTTCACACACATACGCGCTTTTATCGTAGGCTTTCCCGCCTTTTCTGTCAGCTTTCTCCCAAAAAAAAAGGAATTAAAAAGTAAATCAATAGCGTTTTTGTCATCTCATAAAATGCGGAACAAGCGTTTCGTCAGCTCACACAGGAACACTCGTTTGTCGCTAGCTCAGGAGCGTTTTCATTAGCTTTCCGCGGTTTTTCGTCCGCTTCGCACGCTTATCCCCGGATCGTTTTCGTACGCTTTCGCCCGATTCCTAATACAAAGGGCTAAATGACTTCGCCTTTATTCGCAAGGACTGCTTTCAAACGTCTACTGATCGCAAAAACGTTGTCTTAGACGAATTGTCGCATGTTTACCCGTCTGTTTTTGACGTTTTCATGTCTGTTCTCCACGTTTCTATTCTTTATCGCGCGATTCTTTTGTTTGTCGCACCGTTTATCGTCGCGCTTTTTCATAGTCCGTTTTCGGTCGTTTTCGCAACGTATCCATCCTTTTCCCATAAGTTTCAAGTCATTTTTCCTCTTATGTTTTCCATCGGTTTTTTTCGTTTTCCTGTTCCCCCCCACATTTTTTGTCTATTTGTTTGTCCTTTTTCGCACGTTTTTTGTCCCGTTTTCCAGAGTGGTTTCTTCTCCGTTCATACGTTATCTAATCACTGAATATTTCCAAAAACCTTAAAACCCTAACCATTAAACCCAACCACTAACCTAACCTATAACAAAAAAGCCAAAGCCCATAACCCACTAGGTAATAGATAACGCAAGTGTAATATACATAAACAATAAAATCTATAGACAAAAACCCGTAAACACCTAACCACTAAACCCATATACCAAAACAATAACACACCTCGGTATTTTAGGTTCCAGTGTATGACATTAAGATAGTACAAATTTATTTTTAGGTTTTACGCTTTGCTCTTAAACCGAAAATTTAAGTTAAATCGCGTAAAACTGAAATGAATCATAACAATGTAAAACGGGTATTAAACGATTAAATTGTTTACCATCAAGCACGTGTTATATGATTATTATATGATAAATAAAATAACCTTTGTTATAATCTTATATTTATTGGCTCGAAAATTCCTTCTACGTTTCATAATAAAATACGTTTAGGCATACCCGGAAGTTCTAAAACCTAACTACGCCTAAACGAATACCCACGATTATACCCAATACCCTAAATAATCAAATATAACATCATTTATATACATATTATGCCGAAATTTTGAGATGAGAACAAGAGTCATCACATTTCAAAAATATCTAGATATTACATAAAGGTAAGTCTTACACCTTTAGTCAAACTTATCATGCTAACTTAACTAGGGTTAGAAAGTAACTAGGGTTAAAGTTTAACAAGATATACTTATACATAAATAAGCCATCATAGCATAGATAAAGTTACACAACTCTTATACTTAACCAAAAACTTCATTTCTTTCTCTCTTTGCTTCTCCAAAACCCACGGCACACTTTGGCCATAAAAACAAATCCACACCTTGATTTTGTAAGATCATACAACCCTTTACACAACATACTTAAGGTACTCTAAGGTGTTGGGAAGCATAGGGTTCTTACATTTTCAGTAATAAAAGAAAAAGGAAGGATTAGGATTGGAAAACCTAATCATGGTTTATAAGCTTGGAAGCTTTATTTCGAATCTTAAACACGGGTATTAGAACTCATTTCCCATGCTCTTACATCATTACTAAAGGTTTTTTTTTTTTTTTTTCTTAAATCCATCATAACTTTATCTTTCTTATGATTTTATGTATTACATTTCAAATATAGCTATTAATCACTCACTATGACTTTTTAAATGTATAACATGGATTTTAATTCTGAGCTTTCAATCAATTACTAGCACTTATTCCTCATGTCCTTAAAGTTTATCAATAACATGGCAAATTCAAATATAGAAAGTATGTTAACTTATAGTTTTAAGTATAAACATGTTTAATATAGCTAATTAGGTGTTTTATAAGTTTTTTCGTAACTTCACAATGTGAAAAATATTGAAAGTAAAAGGGTGGAACTTGTTTACAATAGATAATTATCAAGGACTAGGGATGAATATTAGATATTATAATATATACCATACATATAAAAAATATGGTGTATAAGAGTTTTAAAAATAAATACTAACATAATAAGTACACATACAAACAAGGTTTTTATAAAGTAAACAAACATGATAACATAGTGGGACTGTCTAAATTCGAATCTTAGACAGTAGGTATGTAATTTTTATAAAAATAATACGCCTCATGACGATTCCATAATTGATAAGAAACTTGAAAAACCGATCAATATGACGAAAAAGAACGTCAAAAACGAGTTTACGACTAAAAATCACTTTTATAAAAACCAATTTTTATAAAAAGTACTATTCATTACAGCAACTTTGATTTTAGAAACACCTAAATATGATATAACATTTGATTACGAGATCGTACACCAAGAATCGTTGGAGAACAGGGAAAATATAACTTAGAAAATTAAAGACATTTTCGATAATATAAGTTATAAAAGTAATTTTATAAACAAGAACAGTAAAAATCACTATTCAGAACAATAGATTAATCTTATAAAATATAATACCATCTTTTAAAACGTGAACGTACACGAAGGAATCACTACAATCGGAGTAAAAAACAAAAAGTTATCGCGATTACGAGTTTAACGCTAATTAAAGCTAAAACGACAAGTGAAGGCAGTCCAATGAACTAGTAATTTACTATTCATATCACAGAATTTTGTAAAACTTTTGAAAATTTAATATTTCTTGATCGCTCGTCTTACTTACGAAGTAACGATGACATTAAAAAACGCGAGCAACGGCTTAAAACGAGCCAAGTTTAGGTCATTTATTACGAAAGAGTATAATCATTATCAACAATTTCACTTTATAAAAACTGATTTTTCTACATAAAACTATAGTCTTGATTAGCTATATAAATATTGATGGATAACAAAGTGCTATATAACTAGGGAGTTTCAAATGAGGCCTCATCGGATGACGTAACGATGCGAGTTGTTGGATTTACGAGATTTAAAAGTGTCCTAAACTCCTCGTACGTCTTGTCCAATGACCGATCTCTTCCTACCTACGTGACATGGCCCTAATCCTACCCTCCTCCCCTAACCCGAGTGCCCTCTTACAGCTCCCTCATACAGCGCTCTGCACTTAACATGCGAATCAAACCCCTCAACTTAACATGTTTCTCACTGAATCCCCAAACAATAAGCAACCAAACTCTTTAATATAATAGCCCAACTAAAGTACGATGATACCAGACAAAAATATTAAATCCGTATTTGTTAATTAAAAGTAACTTCACAAAGTAACTATAATACACCTTAATTTAAAATAAGGTTAGCGTTTATGACTTGATGTGACTTTTATCTGAGATTAAATGAGCATCTGTACTGCAAGGTGGAGTATTCATCACAGCCGTCCGTTTTCGCACGTTTTCTTACGTTTTCGCACGCTTTCGTCCGCATTCGCGCATTTTCGTAGGCTTTCCCGCGTTTTCGTCAGCTTTCCCGCGTTTTCGTCAGCTCTCGCGCGTTTTCGTCAGCTCACGCGCGTTTTCGCCAGCTCTCGCGCGTTTTCGCCAACTCTCGCGCGTTTATGCCAGCTCTCGCGCGTTTTCGCAAGCTCTCGCGCGTTTTCGTCAGCTTTCGCGCGTTTTCGTCAGCTTTCGCACGCTATCCCGTTTTCGTACGCTTTCGCCCGATTTCCTACGCTTTCGCCCTTTTCGCACGCTTTCGTCTACTTTCGCACGTTTTCTTACGATTTCGCATGTTTTCGTCTGTTTTTGTACGTTTTCGTCTGTTCTCGCACGTTTTCACACGTTTTCATTCGTTTTCGCACGTTTTCTTTTGTTTTCGCACGTTATCGTCCGTTTTCATATGTTTTCGTCCGTTTTCGGTCGTTTTCAGACGTATCCATCCGTTTTCATATGTTTCAGTCTGTTTTCTTACGTTTTCGTCGGTTTTTGTTCGTTTTTGCACATTTTTGTCTATTTTCGTCCGTTTTCGCACGTTTTTGTCCGTTTTCAGATGGTTTCTTCCGTTTCATACGTTATCTATCACTGATATTATGCCAAAAACCTTAAAACCCTAACCATTAAACCCTAACCACTAAACCCTATACCAAAAACCCTAAACCCATAACCACTAGGTATAATATCTCAAGTGGTATATACATAAACCTTAAAATCTATAACAAAAACTCTAAACACCTAACCACTAAACCATATACCAAAACCCTAAACCCCTAACTACTAGGTATAATTTCACAAGTGATATATACATAAACTTTAAAATCTATACCAAAAACCCTAAACCTCTAAATACTAAACCTTATACTAAAAATCCTAAACCCCTAACCACTAAGTATAATATCACAAATGATATATACATAAACTTTAAAATATATGCGAAAAACTCTAAACCCCTAACCACTAAACCTATACCAAAAACGCTAAACCACTAACTACTAGGTATAATATCACAAGTGATATATACATAAACTTTAAAACCTATACCAAAAACCCTAAACCCCTAACCACCAAACCTTATACCAAAAACCCTAAACCGCTATACACTAAACTTTATACCAAAACCCTAAACCACTAACCGCTAAACCCTATACCAAAAAAACTAAACCCCCTCCCTAACCACTAAACACTATACCAAAAACCCTAAACCCCTAACTACTAAACCATATACCAAAAACCCTGAACCCCTAACCACTAGGTATAATATCACAAGTGATATATACATAAACTTTAAAATATATGCGAAAAACTCTAAACCCCTAACCACTAAACCTATACCAAAAACGCTAAACCACTAACTACTAGGTATAATATCACAAGTGATATATACATAAACTTTAAAATATATACCAGAAACCCTAGACCTTATACCAAAAACCCTAAACCTCTAACCACTAGGTATAATATCACAAGTGGTATATACATAAACTTTAAAACCTATACCAAAAACCCTAAACCGCTATACACTAAACTTTATACCAAAACCCTAAACCACTAACCGCTAAACCCTATACCAAAAAAACTAAACCCCCTCCCTAACCACTAAACACTATACCAAAAACCCTAAACCCCTAACTACTAAACCATATACCAAAAATCATGAACCCCTAACCACTAGGTATAATATCACAAGTGATATATACATAAACTTTAAAATATATGCCAAAAACTCTAAACCCTTAACCACTAAACCTATAGCAAAAACCTTAAACCACTAACTACAAGGTATAATATCACAAATGATATATACAGAAACTTTAAAATATATACCAAAAACCCTAAACCCCTAACCACTAAACCGTACACTAAAAACCTTAAACCCCTAACTACTAAACCTTATACCAAAAACCCTAAACCCCTAACCACTAGGTATAATATCACAGGTGATATAAACATAAACTATAAAATCTATAACAAAAATCCTTAACCTCTAACCACTAAACCATATACCAAAATATTAAACTCCTAACTACTAGATATAATATCACAAGTGATATATACATAAACTTTAAAACCTATACCAGAACCTAAACCCCTAACCACTAAACCCTATACCAAAAACCCTAAACCTCTAATTACTAGGTATAATATCATAAGTGATATAACACCCCGTGTTTTAGGGTCATTGACGTCGTCAATAAATCCACAATGTATCTTTTGTATTGTACGCTTTTACTTTTAAATCGTAAACGTTAAGTTAAATCGCGTACGCTAAAAATTAGCGTTCAATGTAAACGGGCATCAAACAATTAAATGTTTACATCAATCAAGTATTAAATAATTATTTTGAGAATAATTATGGTCTTTGTTTATTTTATTTTTATCGGTTACGTAAAGTGTGTACGTTTCGCGATAAAATACGTTTAGGCATACCCGGAACCACCAAAACTTTTCTACGCTTCAACAAATACCCACATTTATACCCAATACATAAAAATTACAAAAATTTATCATACATATGCATTCATAGCCAGATTTAGACTCAAAAATGCAAAGAAAATATCATAGAGAACACATCTCCTTATTTTCATGAGATTATGTCTCATTTAGGGAACATTCAACCCTTAGTCTCCAAGTTTTGACCAAAGACCAAGACTAGGACTTCCTTAAGACCCTCCCTATGTCTCCTTGACTAGTCCTACACATGTATTACTTATACAATGCAAGAGATAGAAAAACATAACACATAACACTTAGAAAAAAAAAGATCAAAACTCTTCCCTTTCTCTCCTTTGAGCTCACGACATCAAACACCCCTATTACCAAATCCATACCAAATTTTCTACAACCTATACAAGCCATTACACATCCTTCCTAAGATATACTAAGGTGTTTGCAAGCCTTGGTTAACCGTTTACAAGTGTTGAAGCAAGAAAGGAAGCTAGGTTTTTCTTGGAAAAGTTAGGGTTTTCTTGGTTGTAAAAGCTAGGGTTATAATCCAAACAAGGGTTTGGATTTGTTTGGTCATCATACTACATCTCATTAAGGTTATCTAAAACTCTTTATAAACTTACATTTGTTATTTTATGCATATATGAGTTCTATATAGTAAAATCACCATTAGGATGTTTTTAATCGTGTAAAAGGATTTTTTACTTGTGATGACCATTTTGTACACTTTTTCTTATGTTATGTGATAGGTAATATCATGATATAATGGAAATATAAGTATGTTAACATGTTGGTTTAAGTGGAAAATGTTTAGGTATAAACTTGTACATAAAAGTTACTTAAGGAAATTTATGATTTTATGTAAAGTTATGAACTTGTTATCTTGGACAAATAGACAAATCATGGACCTAAGGACATTACTATATGTATAACATAGTATATTATGAGTTATTAAGAACTTGTAGAAATTTACTTAGTTGAAAAGTATATAAAACAAGTTAAACAAATAAGTATATATATGTATCATAAGGGGGCTGTTTGGATTCGAAATCCAAACAGTGGGTTTGACATTTTAAAAATATATTACATCTCGTGACGATTCCAAAAAGGTAAGAAACTCAAAAAATGGATTAATAACGAGAAAGATAGGATAAAAATACGATTTACGTTAATACCGGTTTTTATAAAGCAAGTTATAAAATTACTTCAAAAACAGAAAGTTTAGTATTTTTCACAGATTGTACATATTTTTAGGATTCGAAAATGATAAGAATCGTAATTTTT
>BQNB010102298.1:0-24279 GCA_026074375.1 Tanacetum coccineum | reverse complement strand
GGGTGAAGGTCTTGGGGATAGGTTAGGCTGGTGCTCAATAGGTACCTCACTAGTATGAGCAGGAGATGAGTCAGTCTGTGGCTCATGAGGTACTTCACTAGTGGGAGCAGGGGAGGGTGTAGGTTATGCTTCATATGGTCTTTCTGAAGAAGCACCCTCATCCTGAGTTGGTTGTACCAACATAGTACATTAACAGGAGGCATTGTGTTGCTTTCCTTTCTGACAAGCAACACAAGTGTGGTCATTTTAAAAAAGCTTAGAATGTAAGCCTCTTACAAGATTTCTCTTTACAAGTTTGTTTAGATTTTTGAAATTAACATGACCCAACCTCCTATGCCATTTGTTAGATTCATCAGTTGTAGCTTTTGCAATTAAACTTGCCAATCCTCCTGAAGGAACAATGTTCTCTAAATTGAAACTGTACATATTGTTTTGTCTGGGGATTTTAAGTAATACTTGATTTTCATCAGGTAACTTAAATTCAGGAGACAAAACAAGACATTCAGAGTCAGTAAACAGAACCTTGTTCTTTTTGTCACACATTTGTGACACAGAAAAGAGATTGAAATGCTGAAGTTCTTTCACAAAGCACACATCCTCAAAATCTAACTTTCCAGTTTTTATTTTACCTTTACCAGTGATGTAACCTTTACTACCTCCAAAAGCAACAGGGCCACCATTAAAGTCTTGAAATTCAGCAAGGTAGGCCTTGTTTCCAGTCATGTGCCTGGAACATCCACTATCAACAATTCCTTTATTCTTTAAAGCTCTATGTGGATAATCCTGCACATCAAATGAAAGAGATTAGATTCTCTTAGGGACCCAAGCCTGTTTGGGCTTGAGTCTGCCTAGTGGATCTTTGAAAGTGTAACAATTTCTAAGACTGGATCCACCATTGTATTTGGAGACATTGTGCCAGTTGTATCTTTGTGGTCTCCAATTACAACCTGCTGAGGGCTTAACAGCAGTTTCCCTTTTTCCCCCAACAGCACTAACTGCATTTACCTTAGCAGTATTAACTTTTTGTTTTGAAAATTTTGTGCTAAGTACTGTTGTCTTTTTGAAAGACCTTGAAAATGGTGAATGAGTTTTGTGAAAAACATTTGCTGGTCTAACTCTATTCACAATGGGCTTAACAGTATTAACTTTCATAGCAGTACTAGTTAGTACTGCCTGTCTGTTAAAACTTTGCCTAGCAGTACTAACATTTTTAGTACCGCTAGCTCTAGCAGTATTAACTGGAATTTTGCCAGTTCTAGTTAGTACTGCTGAAGGAACAAATTGGTTTTGTTTATTCACTCTTTGCACATTGTTCCAAGTTTTCCTTATATCCCTTTGACTAGACTTTCTGTTCCACCCATTGTTTAATTCAGCTTTTCTAGCCATCCTCTTCTCATGGAAATCACAATCTCTGATTAAATGATTAAGACTTCCACATACAAAACATGCTCTTACAGTAAACCCATACCCCAACTCTTTCTTGTCAACTTTAGGTTTTTGACTATGTGTGAACTGATTCTTAACAGTTTCCCTAGGAGTTTTTACTTGCTGGTTAGCAAAACTAGGTGTTTCTTGTTGTTTTGTTGGTATAGACACATACTCATCTTCACTATCTGATTCATACTCCTCAATGATAGGAGCATCAGACCAGACCTTAGGTTGACATTCTACATTAGATTCATTGACAACTGGTTCAGACACTAATTCAGAAGGTTCTGTACTAATGTTAGATTCACAGGTATCAAATTCACTTGATTGGGATTCAGATTCACTAGGTTGAGTCTGTTTTGGACCATATGTAAATTGTGAGGTCAGATGAAAAGATTAAGAGGTTTTAACTGTTTTTAGGCCTCTCTTGATCATCAATTCCACTTTCTTTACTTACACCTTCATCATCCTTCTTTCCAGCATCACTAGATGGTTGTGGTTCATCATTGCTAGCATTCTTTGAAGAAGAATCAAATAGTGAACCATCTTTCCATAGTGGCATCAAAATGTTGTCTTGGCTAGATCCTGTCTCCTTGCGAGAATGACCTGCACCAATACTTTCTTCTGTACCTCCAAAATCATTAGATTTTGTACCTGCAACAAATGGCACATAATTCATTAATTTTGTAAGAACATCAATATCAAACAACCACTTTGGTGCATCACCTACAATAATAGGCTTATCCTCCAAGAACCTAATATGCAAGTTTTCTTCTACTTTCCTAGTTCTATGTTGTATACCCTAAAAGCCTTACTATTCAATGAGTATCCAATAAAGAATTCTTCATCAGACTTTCCATCAAACTTGCCTAAAAATCTAAGGTATTAAGAATGATAACATGACACCCAAATGGTCTCATAAAGCTTAGATCAGGTGTTCTACCTCTAAACAGTTCATAAGGGGTCTTGTTATGAGGCTTGACTACTAATACCCTATTCTGCACATAGCAAGCAATATTAACTGCTTTAGCCTAAAATGTAGTAGGTAACTTAGAGTCAGCTAACATGGTTCTAGCAGCCTTAATTAGTGTCCTATTCTCCTCTCAGCAACACCATTTTGCTGAGGAGTTCTAGCTACACTAAATTCCTTCTTAATGCCTTTCTTTTCACAAAAGTCACTCATAACTCTATTTTTGAACTCTGTTCCATTGTCACATCTGATTATCTTTACTTTATTATTAACTAGATTTTCTACCTCAGTTATAAAGCTCTTAAGAATGCCACTAGTCTCATCCTTAGTTGCTAGAAAGAAAACCCAAGTAAATCTACTATAATCATCAGTGACAACTATACAATATTTCTTATTCATTAAGATGCTCACAAAAGTTGGACCAAACAAGTCCATATGCAACTTCAATAAAGGCTGAGTAATAGAGTTCTGAATCTTGGACTTACAAGAGGCTTTGTGTTGCTTTCCTTTAAGGCAAGCAACACAAGTTTGGTTATTTTCAAAACATTTTGTAGGTAAACTTCCCACAAGATTTTCTTTAAGAAGTTTATTAATAGTTTAAAATTTACATGACCTAGCCTCCTATGCCATAGCATTGATTCATCAAGTGTGGCCTTTGCAACAAGACAAGTTAAACTCTCTTTAGGAACAATATTCTTCATATCAACACTGTACATATTGTTCTTTCTAGGAACTTTAAGTAAAACCTGACTTTTATCAGCTAACTTAAAGTCATGAGACAGAACAAAACATCCAGTGTCTGTAAAAAGAACACTGTTCTTTTTGTCACACATCTGTGAAACACTAAAAGGGTTAAACTGTAACTCCTTGACAAAGTATACATCCTCAAAATCACTTACCAGTTTTAAGAGTTCCTTTACCAGTAATTTTCCCTCCTTTGGCTCCTCCCCCAAAGGTAACATATCCTCCATCAGATTCCTTAAAGTTTGAGAGATAGGACATGTTCCATGTCATGTGCCTTGAGCATCCACTATCAACATTTCCTTGATCTTCTTTTTGTGGATGACCCTGCACATAAAAATAAGGAAATTAGTTTCCTTTGGGGACCCAAGCCATCATTGACTTGGATCTACCTCGTGCATCAACATAATTATGTCTCTTCAAAGTAATTGATGCACTATTAAGTTTGGTAGGTCTCCAAACCCAACATGCAGAGGCCTTAACAGCATTAACCTGATTTGCCCTCACAACATTAACTACTGCTGAATTTGGCCTAACAGTATTAACTGCTTTTGGCCTAGCAGTATAAAATTTTCCTTTAGCAGCATTATCTTTTTGGCTAAAAACTTTGTTAGTTAATGTTGTTCTTATTTGATAGGGCCTCTTTACAGTTGATTGTGCTGATTTAGAAAAATGTAACATTGGTCTAGCACTATAAACTATAGTTTTGGGATGAGCAGTATTAATAGGCCTAACAGTATTAAGTGGTCTTAGGCCAGTTTTCATTAAAACTGCTCTTGGAACTATGTTCTTGTGAGCACTAGGGTGAGCCTTTCTGGGAGAATAATTGTAATTCACCCTTGTATAATTATTCCCAGATACCACCCTTTCCCTTTGATGGTAATTGCAATCAGCCTGCACATGGTCAAAACTTCCACAAACAAAACAAGCTTTATTGTATATCACAAAGTCACTTCCTAGATGTTGGGACTTCTGATTATTCTAGTTTCTTTGATTTCCCCTAGGAATTTGTGACCTATACATTTAAGCATACTTAACTGGTTTCCTAACTGGTTTCTTATTGTTTAGGTCTAACAATTATATCTTAGCAACAGCAGGAAAAATAGTTTTCTTCTCTAATTTATCATCTGACACCAACTCCTTAACTAATGGGGCATTGGGAGATTACCTAACCTCATTAGAAATATCTTCACTAACACTCTTACTAGTTTTAGGTCTATAGCCTTCAAACTGAGGCTGTTGGAACTCCTCTAGAGTAGAGTAGGACAAATCAAGATCTGGGGGTGAAAATAACCCTGTATGGGGAGGTGGAACATCATTATAGCTTACAAACCCCACACCCTTTCTACTTTTATCAATTATCTGACTCTCTATTAATTTGTCTAGACTCTTAGAAGCATTATCAAAATTTTCAATTTTAAGTTGATTGCTTTCTTTTTCTTGCTTAAGCTTTTCTAACTCACTTTTAAGCTTCAAATTGCTCATAAAAAATAACCTCATTCTTTTTGTAAAAGACAAGTTGCTCTTCCACATATGTTAACCCTCTTTTATAAGTAGCTAAATTGAAATCAAATTTGTTAAACTCTATTCTTAAATCATCATGTTGAGTTTTAAGAGTTTCAAAGCTTTTTAGACAGGTTTTGAACAAGTTTTGTCATTATGTACCTCAGATTCTGAAAAAGCCATAAGAGTCATGTTTGTACGGACTTCATCATCTGCCATATAGCTCCAGTCAAAACCAGCTCCATCAATAGCCACCATGGCTTTGGAAGAAGTTTCTTCCACATTTACAGTCCTTCTAGAGCTATCTTGATTCCTGTTCCTGCTATCTTGGTTCCTAGGTCCTTTGTACTCTCTTGCAAAGTGTCCCATCTTATGGCAGTTGAAACACTCTACCTTGGACTTGTCATATCCAGCTGTGTCACTCCCATTGATAGTGATCTTTCTTCCAGTTTTCTAGAAAACCCTTCTTGTTCACATGCTCAGCAATGCTAACTGCCACTTCAAATCCATCTCTTCTAAGTCATCTTCATGGATTTGTTCAAGGTCCTCATGTACAAGTTAAGACCCGTTTGGTTGACTAGCCACAAATGCATAAATAGTGGCATCACTTAAGTTAGCAGTACTAACTCGAGTACTAGCAGTGCTAACTTGAGTGCTAGCAGGGCTAACTTGAGTGTTAGCGGTACTAACTCCATAAGCAGTATTAACTTCATTAGTACTGCTAGGAGATGACACAAAATCCATGTTCTAAGAACTTGAGCTTGCAGTTCTTTTAACTTCTTCTTTAACAATCTTGAAATTCTTGTAGAGATCATCAAAGCTCATTGTGTCTAGATCAGGTTTATTTCTCCAGACCACAACATGAGTCTTCTACTCAGAAGGCAGACTTCTTAAAAATTTCAAATTGAGATCTTCTTGTAAAATATTTTCACCTATGATAGCCAGCTGACTTACAATCTTCTGAAGCCTGTTAAAAATAGAGTCAAGAGACTCTTTGCTTGGAGCACTAAAGTTCTCATACATTTACTTCAGAAGAGTCTTCTAAGTCTTCTTTGTGGCTTCATTACCACCAAATCTTGTTTGTATAGCAGCAAACAAAGTCTTAGCATCCTTGTACTGAATAAATGTCATTAGATGTTCATTAGGAAGTGCCAGCAGTAACATACTTCTTGACTTCATATCATTCTTCTTTTGATCCTTTTCTTCAGTAGTTACAGGACCTGGTATTAGTGTAGTTGAGGTACCATCAGCAGTTGTTGTTGTTTGAGCTGCTGGTTTGAATGAGTTTCCATTCTCTATGATATTGCATCGAGCATAGTCTTAAACTTGAAAGTATTGCTCAATCCTTAGCCTCCACATATCATATTCACCCTGTTTTAGAATGGGCAGCTTTGCAGTAGTAGTGGTTTGAGCAGTTTCTAGATCCATCTCTTCCTTGTGAGTAGAGGGTTCTTCCTGTTAGTTTCTTCTAGATCAAAGTTTCAGAACACAAGCTCTGATACCACTTTTTGATCCCAACTTAAGATCGATTCCTTAGCTTGTAAATGTTAAGTTACTTTGGATAAATCCAAAACAACTATGGTAGAAACTTTGTGAATACAAAAGAGTATACGGAATCTATTCTTTAATACTTAGAAGAATATTAATAAAACAGTAAATTGTATAAATAATGATATTACTGAAAAGCTCCAATATTATTATTATCAATAATACGAGTACTCTGTGTAGTACTAGGGTTTACAACCTTGAAGCTCTATATCAAAAATGTATATAATTGAGAGAGATGTCTCCTTTATACACTAAGGAGTCCTTTCTTGATAACTACAAATCATCTATAATTCTAACTGATACTGTATCTTACTAACTTATAAGATATACACTGAATAAGTCCAATACAAATTCACTTGACACGATCTTTATCACTTTAGCATCTAATCTTCATTCGAGCAATCTAATTCTTCAGCAAGTCAAAGTTACTTCAGCAGTATTAAGTTAGAATTGTGCAGGTATCTAACCACTTACTCTAGCAGTACTAACTAGTTAGTACTGGCAGTTGTAACTTGAGCAGCATTAACTCTTGGCTTGGCAGTACTAAGTATGAAGACTTTTAATTCACAACAACACTTGCTATCATTGAGGGTCCAACAACTGTTAAGGGGAAGAAATCTACTCACACTGCTAATGAAGAACCTCCCTTTCACACTAAGGGGAAGAGAGTTGATATGGATACTGATGAAGCAATGAAGAAAGAACCAGCCAAAGAACCTGAGAAATAAAAAGCTGAGGAAGAGCCTATAAGAGCATCAAGGGAAATTCCAATATCATCTGTCATCACTCCACCTAAATTTCAGCCCACTGGCCTAGTGATTGATATCACTTCACCCTCTCAACCTGAAAGTTCTCAAGTCACTTAGAGGACTGATAAAGGAAAAGGGATTGCCACTGATGACACTGAAGAACCAACAAGAAAGCTTGTGCCTGCATCAAGAGAAGTTTGTCAGGATCTTGATAAGCCAATTAGAGTTCCTTATGAAATCTATGTAAAAATGTACCAACTTACAAATGATGAAATCCAAGCTCACTTAGACAAAGAGGAAAAGATCCAGAAGGCTGCTGAGGAAGCAAAGTTATTTGCAATGAGCAAACTTAAGCTAATCAAAGTGGTACATGAAGAAGCCTTAAATCAAGGGATTCATCCTAAGGTCCTTTCAAGTGTAAATGGTAGTTAGGAGTTTAAGAATATACATGATTCTAAGTTAAAAGTCCTTAACAGAGAACACTCTCAGAATGTCAAGAGACAAATGGAGCTCAGGAAAAAGAGACTTGAGCAGTATATATGGATCACATCCAGCATAATCAAACCTGAACCAATCACTGATGTCAAGATTCAACTCAACTCAAAGCCTACTTTAATCACTATCTGCAGAGGAAATGATAGAAGAAACTTTGATGTTCACAACCCCTTTAAGTTTGCGGACTTTGGAGTCAATGAGTTAGATGAATTAGGCTCCATCATTAAAAGGAAAAAGAACATGATTGTTAGTGAATTGATGATATCTTTGGGGAAGATATATGAAAGGATGAAGAAGATCCTATAAAAACTTGGAATTCAGTCAGCTCTTCCTCCCCCAGCCCCTGAACAAGGCTCATCTCAACTCTCAGGAAGAAAAAGACAAAGGATGGAATTGGAGCCTGAAATTCACATTCCTGCCTTGGAATGTAATATGAGTCTTCCTGAGCGTGTCCCATTTTTAAACAATATGGTGATTGAAGAACCTGAATATGGGATGTTCTTCATTGATATCTTTGGCGATGAGGACTTCTAAAGAATGAGTGACGTCAATAAAGTTAGAGTTGAGACCCTGATAACCTACCTACTGATGGCCTCAAACATCACTACCTTTGATAACAAAAGGTTCTGCATGAAGTTAAGGAAGCTAATTGCTGACCACCCTGATCAAGAGAAGTTGCAGTCTAAGAAGGTGAAGCTTGAATTTGTGGGATACAAACTGGACTGAGTACTTTCTGTTTCTTATTGTATGTTTTGTAATAGATTGGTGGGGCTTGTAATCCACTATGAATGAAGTAATTTATGTTATCAGTGTCCCTTAATCGCTTTCTAGACTCAGTGTAAGAAGAAGCTGTATTTATTCACCTGCATTGAAAAACACTTAGGCTATATTTATATCCAAATAGGGGAAGATTTTTAGGCCCATTCAGTGCCTAATGACCTTTCACTTGGATTTGAATACAAAATATCCTAAGTGTTAGATAACCTTTAGCAATTCAAGGTCACTAAGTGAACAGTCACTCAGTAAGTTACCTTCAAGAGCTTAGCCTAAGTCTACAAGAAATACTCTAGCATTCAGTGAGGTGGTTCTTAGTGAATGAAGCTTAAGCCGAAGAAGAAGGTGATGGGTTTAGTGAGTTATGGCAATAAATGTTGGAAATGGTTATCTAATAACCTTAATATTACACATAGTATTCTACAAGCTACGCAACAGAAATTAAACACATATAACAACTATAATTAACATAAAACATAAACGGGAAAACATACCTCTAGCAACCAAGCTAGTGAAGAAACGAGAGCTTCTTGAAAATAAGCATGTGTATTAAACCATGCGAAACCGAAACCTTTCGAGTTGCTAAAATAAGCAACCTCTACGTGTATCTACACTACACGTTAACCAATACCACCCGAATGCTAGTTCCACGAACCAACGCCTAAGAATACTACATGCAGTCGAACTTAAACACCTTTCCCCAAGGGGGTGTTTTTACGTAGACTACAAGGGAGAAGGAAGAGAAGGGATAGTAAAATAAGGCTTAGGGACCCTCTATTTATATACAATATAGAGCTCCTATGTTTACCTTACCCATCGATGTAGGATAAACTAGTTTTCCCTCTTCCCTTTACTTTGGCTGATCAAAACCCGCAAGGAACCCCCTTGGGTTGACTTTTTAACTTTCTTAATATTTTATGTATATTTACTTTTAATTACACATTAATAAAAAATCCTTATAGTTAATTATTCGTAAACGAATTAATTAGCGACCGCTAGTATTCTATTGTTGGAATATTAATATATATAATAAATATACATTTATATTATTATATATAATAATCGAGTATTAAATACATGTATAATAAATATATGCTTATATTATTATACATATACTAATAGAGTGATATCTAAGTGTATACGTGTGTGACTCCCGTGGGCTCACGTATTCATAGCCGTATAAATATCCATATGACATGAGCATAAACCAACAGCTCCCACTTGCGAATGTCATGGTTGTAGAATATAACATACTAACATTGAAAAATAGTCTAGCAACATTATCAATGCTCCCAGAAATACCTGAGTATGGTTTCAGCAAACATCTCAGCCATTAATGGTTCAAGTTAGTCCTCTCCTTTTGTTTTAGATACAATGTTAAATATGAATATGGATCAAAAGTCATTCTATAATTTAACTATTTTGTTTCTTGCATTTGTATTGATCAAGATGACTAAATATAAAAAGAATCATCTTAACTACACTTTGGGTGCGGCCACATAAATATCTGATCAACCTAACAAGGGGCCTAATAAGTATCTAACTCCCAAACACGTGGAGGAACAAATTCTATTTTGACTACAAGTGTCTGTCATGTATTTTAAAATATTTCTGCTTTGTAACTACCTTTTGACAACATAGTGGTAGACTACAATTAAGAAATGTCATCCATACATGCAAAACCTGCTTGCATCTCAAGTCTAAGGAAAAACATAACTTTCACCATGTGTGTAATGCACCTAATGACGCCGATCCATAAAATGATTAACACAAAGTAGGGTATCCAATATTCAAACTCATTGAATAACATGTGAAGTTGGCAAAATCATCTTTACATATTCTCCAGAATATAACCAAACACTCACATTTGTCTTATATTAACAATATTCACATGTTGTTAACTGACAATGAACATAGTTTAGAATAAGTAAATTTATTTAAGGATTTTAAACATGTTGATTGTATCGTTGTGTGGTGTTAAATTATGATTCAAGTTTTAAATTTATATTTTTCTGACTTAACCAAAAACAACACTTTAACGAGCAGTGTACCCGATCAGTGGGAGTTTCATGGTAAGTAGGGTGTCGATCACTAAGAGCGAAGTTAAATCTTTCAATTTATTAATACTTTGGTTTTTCTAATCTAAGTTAGTCTAATCTACGCTAAACCTATGCTAAACCTATGTTAATCCTAAATCTAATAGATAAGGGGGGTTTTCAGTCTGAGAGACTGGCACGGGTTTGGTGGTGACTAAAACCAATTCAAGACACTAAAACATACGCAAGCAAATTAACAGAAGATAAAAGAGCGGTCTAGCCAAATATAAGAAAACTATATTAACCATTATTAATCCAATCAGAACGTTGGTTTGTTTATTAGTGCAATGATTACTTATCTCGAGGCGGCATATCATTCTTAAGACTTAGGCGTTACTTCTTCCTAAGACCTAGACACGTAGAATTCTGTCACAATTAAACGCATCCGCATAAAGCATCCTTATTTGCTGATTATAATCTATCTTAGGGATTAAGGCAATGGTGATCTTGTTAAACCCTAGCTCATAGAGACTTTACCCACTTACTGCTTAACGGCTCTTTATATACTAGTAGTCCACTGTCCGAGTCCTTACCAATGGAATAAGAACGTACTCGTTGATACCAAGGTCACCTTATGGCTCAACTAAGCTCACAATCAAAGGGCAAAGATAGGTCAATATTTGTGATCCTATGATTCTAGATATATAAATTGCAATATGGAGAGCTATCCCAGACTCTTAGCCTACGCCCAAACAACACCGAAGTTGCAGCGCATTAAATATGTAGGACTAGACCCAGTTGAATGATAGGTCGCATACTTAAGCACGTAAACAAGTATAAATTGATAAACATAAACAAGCAATCACATTACCATTAAGACTTCATGAACAAATAGCTATACCCGAAGGTTTTAGCCTTCAAAACGTCATACATTAATACAAGAGTAATGGATTTAGCCAGGTAAACTAATCGAGTTAACAAATGATACCAAAAACTAAACGATTACAAAAGTATAAACGAAATACACGTTTTGTCTTCCTATAGAATTATTCGCGTTTGCTCCGAATCTCTTCTACTCTTTTCTCCTCTGAAAATTAACTTTTGTGGTTTAGGAATCGTGAATAAGATTTTAGAGCACACTTAAACTCGTTTTGAGTTTTCTAGTTTTAAGGTCAAAGCGGTTTCATATAACGGCAATCCAACTCTTAGATTCTCGTATGGGGGTTTCTTAGAGTAGGGACAACGTTTGATATCTTACCCAGATTATTTTATTCCCAATAGCTTGGAATATGGCGTATTGCCTTTCTGGATACGTGCCATATTTGTATCTTGTTTCCGTGGTCTTTGGTGAGTGCAGGCACATATATGCCGTATCTTCCTTGATGGATATGGCGTATTGGTTGTCAGAAACGTAATCTTCAAAATATCTTCGTTTAAGCTCCAAAATGCGTGCCTTTTAGTCAATATTTACCAAGTACTCCCTAATTACTGCAATTCTCAAATATAAACGATTAAGTAACAATTCTTTGCAATAATTATACAAAATGGGTTAATTACATGGGATAAATGATGCTATAAAATAGACGTTATTTGATGTCGTCAAATATCCCCCCACTTGAATCCTACTTGTCCTCAAGTAGCCTTTAGAAGTTTATGAAAATGCATCCCTAAGGATTTTTCCGTTTAAGCATTTATTTGATCTATTACAAGTACACAACGAAACACCTCATGAAATAGGAAGATGAAAACACTCAAATCACTTAACTAATCTATGTGGTAACATGTAACTAATTCGCTCAATTGCTCGGTCGTGATGAGTATTCTATCATAGGCTTGGCTAGGATACACATCTCCACCAGTAGAGCTAAGGAGTAACAAGTTTACAAAGGTAAATATGGGTTTTTACATAAGGCTTAGGGTTGATCATTCTACAATCTTTCACCAAAAGTACCACACCAACAAGGCAGCTAAAGCACACATACATGGCCGTAAAAATGGAATAGACATGTGTGTTCGATCACATCGTCATTCGAGTTTAACCAAGGGTTAGGATAAAGAATAATATAGGGTATGGATCTTCTAATTTTCACCAATAGTAATAAACGAACAAGGCAGCTGAGACATGCATACATGGCCGTAACAACGGAATAGACATACATGCTTGTACACATCCTCATTCTCGTAAAACCCATGGATAATAATTAGGAAAGGGAATTAAATTGTTGTTAAATAAAAAATTATGAAACAAATAGACTAGGTCCAAGATATAAGTTGCTAGAAACTTTTTCCCGGCCGTTACCATGATAAAGACACAACAATTTAAAAACGTCTTGATCATTGATAAAAAAACATCAACCTAAGTTGGCGTACCCGTAACGGTCAACTTCCCAATCATCCCATACTTTACAAACTTTTACAGGACAAGTGGCGATATCTACCACTTTATACAATACTCTACATCGTTGATTTTTAAGACGTATCAATGAATAATCGATCCTTCATATAATTCCTTCGGTCTAAGCTTTTGCGATTATCTCCAAACTTCCTTCTCTTTTTTTGTTGCGATTTTTCTCATTTCTTTGATTTTTTTAACACTACACTATACTACAAAACTCGGTGTAATTTCACAATCTTTACGATCATAATAACTCTGGATAATTCCTTCGGTAATTCTTCGTTCTTTGGACGTACCAATAATTACGTTGGTAGTAAAAATACACGAGTTTTGACAACTTTATACATTCCCATTTGCAATGTGCAAATTTTCTTCCCAGCCATACCAAAGATAGAAAATTACACAAGACTCAGGAAATACATACTTTACACTTTAAGCAACTAGCAACTGATAAATTGACATAATCTAACAGGGTAGGCTAAAGTGTAACGAAATAGATAGTTGGTGTAATTCCTAAAGGATTGGCTCTACGGGTTGTTCTAGGGGTATCTTACTCTTAAGATGAGAGTAAACAAAGGGTTTATATGGGGGTTAACTAACCAGTGTAGTTAGTTAATAAAACAACATGTATAGGCTTTTTGGGTGTAATCCTAAAATTTTACCAATTTAAACAAGTTACTCCATCTAAATCCATAGTACTCATTATTGTGGTCTCGAATAGATATACCAAGCCAAGTTCTAAAGTCTACAACATCACCGGCACACTCATATTTTTGTGGAATTTGGGTAAACATTTGGAAACGGATAAGGTTAAATCCTCACAATATCTAACAAGGGTTATTGTGTGCAGGTTATGTATCAAGTAATTTCACAAAAGTATGCTTGAATTTTTTTTAAATTTGAGCATAATTTAAGCATTTTAGTGTGAAAAATAGGACAAGTATCATTCTAATTCCCATCCCCCCACTTGAATTATACAACGTCCTCGTTGTATAGATAAAACATTAAATACGGGAATTTAAAAGAATTAGAATGAGAAACTCCCCTGATATTTTGCTCGGTAGATTCTCCATGTTGAGTTTATGAGCAAGGATGTGTGTTGTAAATGCGTCTGTATACCAGCATGACTACAATCACACATAAGATTCCAGATGATTGATACTTCGTCGATTTCTTTTTGCATCGAGGTCATGTGCAAAATATAGGAAAAACATGCTTTCCTATCTTGGTACCTATGGTTAATTTAAACTAAACTAAATACTAAATACGGGTTAGTCTTGTTAGTTATTACGATATTTAAACTAAATAAGTCCTTTGGTTTTAATAATGACAAACATGTAACTTGTAATACATAACGTAAAATGTGCAAGTTACGCGTGACCGCAACTCGTCAACGCATACATTCATCAACACCTCTCGACGTCTCGAGTCTACTCATGCTTTAACCAAAGGTACGAATATGTTTGTTAAGTTGCATTATGATCAACCCATTTAACAAACTGTTAAAAATTATTAACACGTTTTTACAGACTAGCCTGATGATTAAAACCCATTTCATCATTAAGTCATTTTTAATAAACCTTTCTAAGTTTACTTACATCACCACTAAACTAATGCTTTTAAGTAATCCTTTACTTAATAATGATTAATCACATTAGTGAATAAGAGAAATTAGGATTAACCACTTTTGGAAACAAATCTTATAAGATATTTCATATCTTACAAATCCTTCTTTATTTAATGTTAAGATTGATTTTCCTTCTAGAACAACATCAACTCAGATTTTATAAGTACATTAAGATCTAAGCAAAAGATTTAAAAAGATTTAAAAAGATTTCTAACAATTTTAAAATTAGACCGTGCGACCCACGAATCCACCTAAAAGGCAGACGGATCCACCATCCCTGGATCTGTGGCACCTTGAAGGCCATGTTTTGGGTTTTCTATAAATATCACCTATTTGCTCAGTTTTTCACCCAAGCTTTTCACAACCTTTCTTCCACACTATTACACACATTTAGGATCATTATAAACAAGTTTTTATAAAGTAAAAACACAATTAATCATATCATCAAAACCCCAATAACCCTTGATCATAATGCTTCTAACCTTCATTTGTTACAAGCATGATTCTACATGATCCTCCATTCAAGCAAGCTTAATAATCTTGTCATCATCATCCACAACATACCTATATATATGAAGATCTATCACAACAAGCCAAGAGGCTTGTCATCTTCATCAACAACATCATGCTTAGTGATCTTGATGTTTTAGATTAGGCTTTTACATCCAATTGACAATTATGTCTTGGATCATCATTATACACACTTGTTTATCAATCATTATACAACAAACTAGATATTAGGTGGTTTAGCCTATAAAACACAAGGTTTGTTATGTTGGGCCATAAAAAATAACAGGTTTGGTTATACCTGAAGAAGGACTCGGTATTTAGCTTAGTACCAGACAAAGTGTAAGCGACATTAGGTTGGTTCTACCTCGAAGTAAGACTCGGTATTTAGCTTAGTACTGGATAAAGTGTAAGAAACGTTGTGTGGTTTTCTCCGCCTTAAAGGAGCTTGTTGATTTAGTGAAGTAACTCTCGAGTTGGGTACTCAAGGAGTGGAGTAGGGTGAAGAGGAGCTTCGTAGCCGAACCACTATAAATCATCATGTCTAGTTTGCACTTTCTTTTACTTATCGCTTTATATTTATATTTGCGTTTATCGCTTTATATTTATGTTTGCATTGCATCTATGTTTGTGTTGTATATTGTGTTGTGATGATATGACTTGTTTGATGTTATTTAGTATAGTTGTTGTAGTATAAACTTGATTGGTTATTTGATACAAAAGTCTTATGTTTATAAAGGAAACGTATTCACCCCCCCTCTCTATGATTCCACAAGTATGTTGAATACGCCGTATCATGTGCATGAATACGCCATATTGATAGAACTGACAATAATGTTTTTAACGTGCATAGAAATAAAGGACTAATAACGTCCAGACATTCAATACGCCGTATGGTATGGAACGGATATGCCGTATTGTTGTCTGGGAAGACAGACTCGATAAAAATAAATAAAAATCTGGGTTGTCTCCCTGGAAGCACTTTTGTTTCAGATAGTCTTTAAGTTAGACTTTTCCTTCAGCTTCCTTTCTTCTCATTCGGTCTCATGCACGCTTATATGCCCGCGTGTGTGCCATTCTTCCATCTTCGCATCTCGGACATATTCGGGTCCTAAGTTTAAGACTCCTTTGTAGAACCCCTTAAGCTTTTGATATGAGTGTGAGATTTCATTCATCTTATCCTCTTCACTTACCTTTAGTAATGGTAGGATCTTGTTGCATTGTTAATTAGTGTGGTGTTGAAACCTCGGATGTGATCGCACCATATGGTAAGTAACTTCTTCATTACCATTGTGAATGGTAATCATTCCTTCAAACCATTTTGCATTAATCCCAACTTCTCTTAAAAACGGTTCGCCAAAAATAACATCGCCCATTCCTTCATCACGATAAGCATCCATATCTTCAAAAACTGTGAAATCCATTAAGATAGAAAAAGTTCCAACAAAGATAGGTATGTTCATTAATACTTCAACTACATTATTCCCGTTGTATTCCATTTTGTTCTTCATTATATAGTTATGAAAATTTTTGGACATTATATTTATGTATAAGATAGGGAAAAAATTAGCATGCAAAAATTCAAAACCTATCATGCAAGAGAACTTCAAGTTGTAGGCACAATCCATACGGATCTTCTTATCGTGCTCTCAATCACAAGGATAACCAAAAACTTTGCTGACCATTCGAACATCATTTCTAGCTCTAAATTCCCCAATTACCTTACCTTCCTCAATGGTGGGCATTAGATCATCAACTTGATCTCTTCTAACCTCTAATGGTACATTAAGATCGTTTAGTTCTATGAAATCCTCAAAGAAATGGTCTAATGATCTATTTAACACCAAACTCTCTCCCATTAGCCTAGCTTCTAAATCAAATTCCATTCTTTCTCCTAAGCTTAGCATGCAGACCCTCTTAATTAAACTACTAGCAGGTTTAACACTTTTGAAAATTATTTTCTCTTCCCCAACTCTTAAAGTAATCTTTCTTTTGAAAACATCAATCTTAGCATGGGCAGTAGACAAAAATAGTCTTCCGAGGATCAAGGGAACTTTGATATCCTCGGGCATATCAAGAATTATATAGTCTACGGGGAAAATAAATTTACCAATTCATACTAGCACGTTTTTAGCAATTCCTTTTGGATATTTCACAGTCCTATCCGCTAGTTCAACTGTCAACTTAGTGTGAGCTAATTTACCTAATCTTAAGTTAAGGTAGGTCGAGAGAGGCATAACACTAAAGCTAGCTCCTAAGTCAGCAAGGGTATTATCAAAGCAAACATTATTAATAAAGCAAGATAAAGTGAAACTCCCTGGGTCTTTCTCCTTTTTAGGTATGGAAATTATTGATATGTGAAGCTTCAGAGTAAGCTTCCGATAATTGTGGTCCATATGATCCCTTCTTTTCTTCATAGTAGTAACCATTCAAACGACTTGGAAACGGAATTGTTGTTTGTTTTGTTTCGTGCATTAGTGTATGGTTCTGTTCAGTGGATACGGCGTATTAGGAGAATCCCATACGGCGTATCGGGTATGAATCAGCTTCAACAATAGTTGAGATCAAATTGACATGATCTCTCGGGTTAGTTTTAGTTGAGCACAGTAAACTTCCAAATCCTCTTTCCTGTAGGACCTTGCTCATTTGCCCGATTTGGATCTCTAAAGTTTTAATTGATGCTCCTTGGTTCCTTATGGCAACATCTGTTGAAGCTCAGATCTCTTTGATCAAATTGGAGTTCTCCTCATGTCTTTTTGCTGATTCACTCATAAATTTGCTCATGGTTTCTTCCATAGATTGCCTTTATTTTTGGTATGAAGGATTTGCGTTGTTCCTTTGATAGAATCCCAGAGCTATTGATCTATATCCCCCTCCTTGAAAAGGTGCACCAAATTATATGTAGTAAGCTTCTTAGAAGAAAGTACGATAATAATAATAATCCTAAATACATATTTGAAGAAAGTACGATAATATTGTTTTAAATATCAACAAAGGCATTTTACACATAATAGTAATAATAATAATGTTTTTAAGGAAATTGTTTTTAAAACACACGTGACCCAAAACATGCGGTTACACAACCAACTTGTGTCATCTCGACACTACTCATCATCATCCTGCTGCTGCTGCTGCTGATACTGCAATGGCAGACGTGGGTACTGTTGATAATACTGATAATACTATGGCTAATCATAACTAGGTAGGTTGTAGGCTCCCTGCAGTGGAACACCGTAAACCCTAACCATATGCTTAAACACTCCCTGGTACCTGTCCCAGTGATATGACTGTTTATACTCCATCCTCTCTATAGCCTCCTGTCGTATCTCCATACTACCCATCCTATCATACAAGTCATGCATCGATGCTCTCGGAGGTCTAAGAATACCAACTCTCGGCACACCCGGCTACGGATCCTCAGGGAATAAGTCTACCCTCAGTGTCGATCAACTCTCTCAGTGTAGTCGTATCCAAATCTCTACAATAAATCAGAGCACTCAAACTTCTTAGAACTACATCTGTTAACACCCTCGATTTCCTAGCAATCTTCATGATAAAATGTCTACATCAAATCAAACTCTCTCTTTGAGTACCAGCTCCTTTCCTCTTTATCCACCTCGCAATCAACCAAGCCACATTCGCATACCTATTTTGGTGTCTAGCAACTCAAGAGCCACAAATCATTTTTTTGAATCTTATCATACCTCTTAGTCCTTTGACACAAACCATAGGTGATCATCTTGTGGACCACCCTCAAAATTAGGTTCTTGATAGTAGAGGCATGACTTCTAGACAAACCCAAGCTCTCCTATCTACTAATGCTTAAACAATACTCCTGAGCATTAAAATTATCATCACTACGCAAGCCTCCTTGAAAATACACATCAAATCCATCCTCTTCAAGCTCATTAGCATGATACAATCCCAATCTACGAGCAAACTCCAATAAAGTTAACTTGTGAGCACGCCCACCAAGTCTAACTTGATTATCTTTTTTCTTTGTAATTCATCGTCAGCACAAACTTCATCAAATTCATAAGTTGAATAAAATTCATGGAAAAGCTCTGCATAAATTGGTTCTTTGATGTTAAAAGATCGTATCCACGCCATAGAAGTGAATATTTCCTCATTAGACTCAGCCTCACGCAACTTAATCCACAACATATCATCAATCTCTCCATCACACCCCATTCCATTAAGTATATCCCAATTTACCACACATGGAGAGTAAACATGTCTAGGAAGTAAGTTTGCTAGCTTGGTGTTATACATAGACTTCACATCGTTGTTGAAACTATCCCATAGTAAGAATTCATGGTGAACTTGTGGAAGCAACACTTCTTCCATGGTTTTAAATTGTCGAAAGCGTTTGGATCTTGATGATTCGACTTCAGCATCATATCCTCCCATAGTCTATACATTAAAAACAATCAACAATACAATGTATGGTTATGATATAAATGGTCAAGGTTTTGATGGTTTTGTAAACGTTTTGTGACATTCTGATGTAAAATGTGCGGCGCACTTCCCTGAAGTGCGACGTACTTCCTGGGAATTTGACAAAGTACGGCGGTTTAATCCTAAAACCGGCGTACTTTCTGTACTGGTTAAAACAATTCCAATTTTTTTATGATTTTCCAACAATTTATTTTAAGGATAAATTCATAAAATGAACAATGTTTTAGATCTAGCAATATTAAGCATGCATGTTGATAAGTAACCCCTAAATATCATAATTCAATATGTTAATTGTTCATATCTACCATGGATTCGATTGTCCCTAATCTAATTATAAACAACCTAATGAACAATAAATGATATAAATCGATAATAAACAAGTTTATGAATGATATTAACATACCCTAAACATGATCAAGAACTTGATGGATTGATCTTTTTGAAATTTTTCTTTGTTTTTGTGAGAAACCCGGTGGCTTTGTGTTAGTGTGTGAGTTTTTATAATGAGTCAAATCATGTTTTGTAAGTTTTATATAAGAAAACCGCCATAAAGTGCGACGCACTTCCTAGAAGTGCGGCATACTTTGCCCCCTTTTTGGAATTTTTTTAATCTTTATAGATTACACAAACTTTCTTTGTAACTTCATAATAATGATAATATAAAATTTGAATCCACCGAACTGACTTAATATTAATATTTATCATAGATCGGACTAATGTTTGTACATCAAATGTAATCCCTTCTGGATTTATACAAATGATTTTATTTTAACTCAACAATAAAAAGGTAAAATAGTTTAGGAGTATATAAATTCCATCCTTTATTCTAACTCGGTCTAACTCTTAAATCCATAAACCAATTGGGTGACATAATGTCACTCAACTAATGATATTTTGACAACTTTGGGTCCGTTTTCTTGGTTGTGAATCCTTAAATATAAATATTTCCTTATGGATCAGTCAACCACATCTCAGTACGCCATTGTCATGTTGCTTCTTCTTCTTTAGTATAAGAACCCTTATAATCAGGTTTCCAGTTAACATGATTTAATGGTACGGGTAACGAACCAAGGAAACTAACGGCCTTCTTCTAAACACTAATCTTTTAGAATGGGTTAGTTACTGTTTGTATAGCTAACGATCGCTCAACTAGATCGTTACAATTCAGATATGGTGTAGGCTTCGGACCATATATCGGTGCTTCAAACTTATTCCTTTTTATCTCATACTCTTCCTCGTCATCGCTTAGCACGGAAGGTTTGACGACAAAATCTATCAAAAGTCGAGAAAAGTTTCTCTGGAGTATTGACTATGCCACTAATCGTACGCATGAATCCCCGACCAACTACTATTGGTGCATCACGATCGATTGGTATATCCAAGATTAGAAACTTAGAAATTAAGGTAGTGACCCCCACCCGACAAAGAACATTTGTGAGTATCCCCATATCTTCTGCCTGAGTGTGATTAATCATTGTAATCCCTCTGTCGACCTTCTTCATCTCTTCTCTACCTAACTTCTCATAAATCCGGTAAGGCATGGTATTGATATCCAACCCAGTATCTGCCAATGCATTTTCGTTAACCTGGCCCTCTAATCTGATGGGAAATATGAATGCTCTGGGTCGTCTTTTTCTTTCAACACCTCACCTTTAACCTTTTTTATTGCTTCTTCCTTTTCTTTCACAATTATTCAATTTAATTCCAATTTGTCTTTCCAAATCTCATTAAGCACTTTTTTGTATTTGTCATGATAAGCCATTGTTTCAAGTACTGCCTTACCTCTTCTAACAGAGCAAACTTTTAACTAATTATGAGTGCCAATGCTTCCTTTGATGCTTCTTCCTGAATCAAATTTCTCCCAGTTGATGAAGATGTTCCTATATCTTGATAGAACAAGTTAAGGTTCTCCATTGCCTTCTTCTTATTACGGCTACTTTTCCCCATTTTGCATACAAACGGCAAAAGTTCTTCTCCACCCAATAGTGGTATATCATCTAAGTTAAAATCAAGTAATTGGTGCCAATCATCCATGCTCTTTTCTTATTCTTCAGTATATTATAAGAATGGATCAATATCAGGGTATATTGTGATAGTTTCAGCCCTGAAATCAGTAATTGCTTTGGTTATACATAGGAATGATCTTTCGAAAATCACCCCTGGTTCAACATCATCTTCATCTTGGTTGATAATGAACTTCACAAAATAGAGCTTACCTCTTAGTGCAACAATGAGCTCTTTCTTAACTATTTTATTTCCTCTTTTAACCTCATGTTCCAGGCATAATTTTACTGCATATTCGTTCGAGATCATGTTCTCTTCCACTCTAAGACTTATTTCCCCATTATATGCTTCTAGCCCATTGACAAAACAAAGTGCCAAGAATCTATCACTAACTTCTTCGGTATCCATCTTGTGAAAAACCATAGCTTTTGTTTCCTTTTTTCCTCCACTGTTAGCAGTGTTTTGATATTATGGAGAATCCCAATCTCCATATCCTTCAATTTTGTCACTCGAGATTTCAACAACGTTTTCTCCTAAGCAAATTTTTCCAAGGCTTGAATTTGGATCCATAACTCTTATTAAATAAGTCAACATTAAAACAACCATTAGTGGGTTAGTTAAAATAAATAATAATAGCTTTTTATATTTACATATTAACAACAAACAGATAGCATTTTTTAGTTCAAGCAATTTTTGTATAAAAACGAAGAAACAAGCATCCTGTTTGGTTCCAGATAGGTAAGTGCGGCGCACTTTAGGAAAAGGGCGGCGTACTTTCTGAGTTTTTCAAATCCTTTGTTATTTTTCAAAAAAACCGGCGCACTATGAAGTAACTGCGCCGTACTTTTAAAATTTTTAGTTTTTAAATCTTTAAAAATTTTAATTTTAATTTTAGTATTTTTATATTTCTTATTTTTATAATATTTGTAAAACAAAGCAAGCATCATGTTCTTAAACATATCAAGTATCATATCACTTTTGAGTTTTTTAAAGCTTTTGTTCTTATTTTCATTTCGTAGGTAGTCAAAGTTAAATAAGCAACACTTAGCGATCAATAGATACATGTAGGCATTCAGAATTTCAAACAAATAAGATTTTAAACAGTTCTTTTTTATTTTTCTTTTTTTAATGTTCAAATTATGATAATACAAGATTTCAACAATTATGAACACAAGGAATAAATTTCACATTTCCAGATTGTCAATTATAGTTTTTGGGCTTTTTTGGGTTTTGGTATTGATGTTGATGTTCCTTTTCTCTTTTTGAAAACTGTTTTGTTTGTGAAAAATGCAGGAAGTGCAGCGTACTTGGTATAAGTACGGCGTACTTGCTGTAATTTCAGAAAAAACTGGCGCACAATGGTGTTTGTGCGGCGCACTTTCTAAAGAAAATTGGTTCAGTTTGCCAGAAAATTGTACGACGATTTTAAAAATTTAGTTTGTAACATAATAATGACAATTTCAAGAATGATTTCAATCCCCGACAACGGCACCAAAAACTTTGATGTGTTATAAAAGCTTTAAATTTATAGTTCTAGTTTTGTCTGATTTCCAACTAACACACGGGTAAAGTATAAACCCCTGTTTATATTATAGGTTAAGGGTAAGACCAGGTCATTCCTCGGGATTGGTTATTCTAAAAAGGTCGGTTTTATTACAAAAAAGGGTAAATCTTATAGACTGTCATGATCTAAAGATTTCAAGGTATTTCAAGATATAAAATTATTTTTGCTTAGGGGGTGAGAACAAATATAGATAAACTTGGATTGATAATAGGTTCAAGAATTAAAGTATAATCGATTAAAGAAACGGTTAGTTTGCTAAAATGATTGTCTATTTACTATAATCAAAAATCCTTTTGGCCTTTACTTTTGATTACAAAAATGATTTGAGTTCGATTCATGTTTGGAAAATAGGAATATGGACTTTCTTAACTAAGTTCGTTAGACATGAGATTAAGCGTTAAACCTTTTTATTCTTGATTAATGATCATTTTATTAGCCAATCCTCACAAGGTTAAAATCTAGTTGTCAAAGACAAACAACTTGGAAATCAAGCATACATAGTCAGAGTGTTTCAACCTATATCCGGATTAGTATGATGATCAAATGATAATTAAAAGATCCGAGTGTAAAAACATCAAGTTCATATTAATAATTTCCAAATTAATTAGTTTATCCAAGTTAGATCCATAGTACCCTCATGATCCCCAAACAAACATGTTTAACTACTCCATATTCATAGATTCAAAACACATAATAGACGTTATCAATTCAGAATTCATGATATAAAAGTAGGGAAACGTGTTTATACCAAATTCAATAGCAAATAGTTCAATGCTTACAAGAATCTTCCTTCAAACGGATATTATAACAACTTGTAAATTCAACTATAATGACTATAACAACCCCTTAGCATAAACTTGTAAGATCAAATGGTATCTTCCTTCGATTATAACCCAGAATGTGATGAAGAACAAGGTGATTCTTCAACAATTCCACTAGAACAATTTTCCTAACTATTCTTGATCAAAGATGCAATGGAATGAGATTGAGAGGTGTGTTTTTAGCACCAAATTCGTGCTCAATTTATAGGTGAGGTTGGTGCATCAGTTGTGGGAAAAGAGGAAATCAAGGGTTGCTCAATAATGGCAATCATTATGATTTTTGAGTAATTGAAAGTAAAGTGCGCCGCACAAACAAAATTGTGCGTCGTACTTGGTCAATTAATTCAATTGCATTTAACCCGACATAAAGTACACCGCACTTGGTATAAGTGCGCCGCACTTTGGTCTTGTTCATTAATTCTTCACTTAATTCTCATCTAGATTCTTCTTTTAACGACCTGTAACAATCCGTATTTTTGATCAATGTACGACGCTATTAAATTCACTATTTATTTATTTATTTATTTCTCGTACACGTTCGCTTTTAATTTTAATAGTTAAGTTAAAACGCGTAAGCTAAATGTAAGAACCCGAATTTAAGGTCATTATTTATTTTGACTTATATAATTATTTTCTAAATTTTAGAAAATATTCTATTT
>BQNB010102297.1:0-24279 GCA_026074375.1 Tanacetum coccineum | reverse complement strand
TGTGACAGAATTAATGTGTCTAGGTTTTAGGATGATGTAACGCCTAAATCTTAAGAATGATATGCCACCTCGAGAGAAGAAATCATTGCACTTAATAAACAAACCAACTTTCTAATCGGATTAATAATGGTTAATACAGTTTTTTTATATTTGGCTCGACCGCTCTTTTATCTTTTGTTAATTAGCTCACGTGGGTTAAAGTGCATTGAATTGATTATAGTCACCAACCAAACCGTGCCAGTCTCTCAGGCTGAAAACCCCCTTTTCCTGTTAGAATTAGGAACTAGGACTGACATAGGTTTAGAATAGAGTAGAATTAACATAGATTAGATAACAAGATATTAATTAAATTGATAGATTTAACCTCGCTTTAAGTGTTCCACACCCTACTTACCACGAAACTACTACCGATCGGGTACACTGCCTGTTAAAATGTTGTTTTTGGTTTGGTCGACAAAATATAAATTTAAAAATTGAATTAATAAAATATACACCACACAACGACACATCAAGTTTTTGGCGCTGCTGCCGGGGAGTGAAAATTAATCTTGATTTTTATTTGATATTTTGGTTTTTAACATTAGATTAGACCTAACCCTTAGGATTAGTGTAATTCAGCTTAGTGTATACTCCTGTATATTCTGTAATATTTGTATATTTATCTTTTATTGTTTGCTTATATATATATGTGTTTAATTGTTTGCGTATTTAATTGTTTTTCTTAATACACTGTTCTGGTCGATAGCTGAATACGACGTATCCACTTCCATCGGATATGGCGTATCCAATTCTCTCTCCAATACAGTGTATTCACTCAAACTGATTAATACGGCGTATCCACTTCCATTGGATATGGCGTATCGATTATCTGGAACAGAAGATGAAATCTTGGTTTTCTTATTTGATTTTTCATGCTAAAATTTTTTCTATCTTTCTTCAGAGCAAATCCTGCTGATATTTTTACCTGTGTTACAGGAAGTACTTATCAGAGCTAGTTGATTAAAGAAGGAATTACAAAAAGTCATGGCTGAACCAATTCTAAATGAAAATACAAAAAAAGCTCAATTTGAATCAAATCTTTCTATCACCAGTAACGACATAAAAATTGATCTCAGCAAAGAATTTCTGGTAGAATTACAAAATAACATGTATCACGGAACTCACTATGAGGACGCGGTGGATCATATTGCTAAGGTACTTAAAATGGTTGATTTGATCTACGTTCCTGAAGTAGATTCCCATCAACTACAAATGAAAGTCTTTCCTCTCTCGTTGGCCGATGATTCTAAAGAATGGTGGATTGGTTATGGAGATGAAAAAATCACCATTTAAGAGGAACTTGTTGAGAAATTCTTCTGTAAATTCTATCCCGAATCATATGATAGAGAAAATGAAATGTTGGACGAAGGAGAGAACTGGGGATTGATCCACTTGAATTCTTTTCAAACATAAACACATCATTCAAATACCATAAGAAAGTGGATGGAAGGACTCAAAAGGTGATATTTCACTCTTGGATGAATGGAAATTAGAATAAGAGATATGTGGATAACAGTATTTCAAGCAGTATTGAGTTGAAGGAATCTAAATATGAAAACCCGTCCAACACTGCTACTGATGCATTCTTCAAAGCCTATGGAGTACGTGATATTAAAAAACAAAGTCAGACAAAGCATAAATATAGCAATACATCCAATTCTATCAATGAGCTACCTAACAAAAGAAGGTGTAAAGCAGAAAAGTTTGAAGCCATTTAATACTCGCTTGGACCCAATGAAGAGTATATTGCTATAAGAAGTTACGAATATGATATTTGGGAAAGAAACGAAGATAATATGTCCAAAATCTATCAAGATATGATAGGTCACATGAATCTTAAATCAATCATATCGAACATGAATGCATAGAGAGAATAGTAGAGAATGACAAATATTTGAAATTCAAATGATATAAAATAGAGGGAAAATGAAAGAGTTTGTTACAAAATGCATCACCCTCTAATGAAGATTACAGGGGTATTTATAGGTGAGGGAAGGAGGCTTCCCTTCCTTATTTTCCTAACTTGTCACATCTAGTCCCTAGACTTTGGTAATTATGTTATTTCATTCTTTTAGCATAATATACCTTATTACAAACTACTTTGACATTAACGAAAGAAACACTAATGACTTAAATAATACAAAATCACATAATCGGCACTTTTTATGATCCTAACAATCTCCCCCTAAGGTTTGATTATTCAGGGCATTCTCTTCTTAATCCAATTGGTCTTCTATTCACGCACATCTCCCATCTTCTCATCTACCTTCGATGCTTCAATCTCTTCTTCAAACAACTTCAAGTATTCTGTTTCATCTTTTTGAACATATCCATACTTGACGTCATTATTATAGCTCTTCAGACCTTCTAATACTCTATTTAACGTTGCATCACAAAACTTATGAATTTCTATATGTCTCATCACCCGTTTCTCTTTCTTACTATTCTTGTAAATAATTCCATGCACAGGCTCATAGATGATGGAGAACATATCATGCTCTTTAGTTCCTGGGAAAGTTATTGTTGGTGCAGTAAGATTAACCTTCTGTTGATACCTTTCAATTCCAAGTTGGAAGTCATGCACTATTTCCCATATTACTGCACTTCTAATGAAGACTGATAAAGACCATAGCAACCATGTATCTGCATAATCTGGTACCTTGCCATTCATAATCAACAAGTATATGTCCTCAATATTGTTCTTGTTAAGATTCTTGTAATCAAGCTCGGTAATTGATACGATGCAATCATTAGCTCTTCTTGCAACAATCTCTGTGATAAACTTGTGTTCATGACCCAATTCCCAATATGTCTTGATGACTTGAACGATTTTTGAGTTTGAATAAATCTCTTCCTTTGGTTTTCCAGTCTCTTTCTATTTCCGTATGTAAAAGATCTTCGCATAAGGATTCTTCCAATGTTCAACACCATATCAAGCATAAGGATTGAATTTCTTTACACACTTATTTACCCATCTGGAAGTTTGTTCTTCAATATCATCATCTGTTAGCCGTGTATTTATTAAAGTGATGGTCATTAAATATTCCCAAGCCTTGTATAAGTAAATCATAGTTTACGGGAATTTAGTTAAGCTAGTTGGGCCTAGTTGTCGGGCTCAAGCCCATTTGTTTTATGATCTGGCCCAACTTAAAGCCCACTAGAATAGTCCACTCTTGGAACTATTTAATGCCCTCTCCAAGTGTGGAGAGGGTGTTGTTGCTTCTCATTTTTCTTTTGTGAAACAAGTAACCATTTTTCTTTGTTTTTACTTTCTCTCTCTAAAATCTATTTTTCCTTATTTTTGTGTTTGAGGTGATGAAATGATATCCTAACATATAGAACCATAATAGCAGGAGTCGGTTCTTGGTTACTAACACCATTCAACTCAGTTATTGCCCTAGCATCTTCAAAAATAACCATTTTTGATTTGTGACAGAGGCAACCCTTCATGAAGTCATAAAATGCACGCTCTGTACTTTGAGTGTTCATGCATGATTCTCTGATAACCTAAATATGATAGTAACACATGTGGAAATGATTCAGAACACTTAACCAACACTCCCTTCATAAGAAAGACAAGTAGCAGACTTCATGAAAATTTTTACCAGACTAGTGTAGCGAAGCAGCAAAAACTGAGCCAAAGGTAAACGGACAGTACCCCTTGTCAAGGTGGTGACTAATTTGCTCACAGCTAACCTATCATTTTTCCGTATCTGTAATTACCTAAAATTTATTTAATTATAGAAAATTATGACATCCGGTCTGATTAGCATGAGCCTAAAAGATGGCCTATGACATAAACAAAACTCTAAAAGGGGGAACGAGATATGAAACTAGTAACTCAGTAATTCTCTTGTAGAAAACTACATGATAACTTATTGCAAGTTTGCAACTATAACAAATTATTCCTTATGATGTGCAAAATACAGAATTATCAGCACAAACACATATATAGAAATACACATGTGTATACACACAAACATAACTTCATGTACAACATTTCACACATAGTTTTTCTGAAGACTCAAAAAACAAGTGGTCGATTGTACAGCCGCACTCATAGTTTTTCTGAAGACTCAAAAAACATCACACGCATTGAGTGCGTCATTAACAGCAGTCGAAAGGTACAAACTTAATTTGTCCTTATATTTCAAAGAAGACTATTCAAGTCTTCTATAATCCTGCAGTAACTATTTAGATATATGACATGAAGGTAACATATCAGATATGTTACTCAAAGAAGACTCATTACTTTTCAAGATTTTGCAAACATTTTTGTGATATTACTTGCATATTTGCCACAAAAACGGGTTAAATCTCGAAAATGCCAAAACAATCTTAAAAGAGTAGGTCAAACCTCGCAAATGCTTTAGAAATCTCAAACATAAAGGTAACATATCATATATTCAAGTAAAATCACAAAAACGCTTAAAATTCACTAGTTATACACTATGATGCCCTAGTTATATACAATGTGATGCACTAAGCATACAAATACATTTACACATATAAAACAAACTATGCTTAGCATATTTCATCCTTACACATGAGAACTGAACACCTACTGCATCTTAGTTTAAACTCCAGAGCGTCACTCATACAATTACAACTTACTGCAGTTCAAATTCAACCACATCACAAACATAATAAGCCACACACAATCATTTTTGCAAAAACAAAAAAGCACATTTATCCTAAATCATCCATATGGACAACAAGTTACAAGCTACTGCATTATAGTTCAATTTCAACCAAATCACACACACAATTAGGCATACACAATCATTTTCGCAAAAACGGCAAAGCACATTTAGTCTAAATCATCCATATGAAGTTATGAACAACAAGTTACAACCTACTACATTATAATTCAATTTCAACCACATTACACAAACAATCATTTTCACAAAAAACGACAATTCACGTTTAGCCTAAATCATTCATATGAACAGCAATAACCTACTGCATTACAGTTTCATTTCTAGTGCATAATAAACCACACACAATCAATTTTAGGAAACCGCCAAAGAACATTTAGCCTAAAGCATACATATGAACAACAACAATAACCTACTACATTACAGTTTCGTTTCTAGTGCATCATATATAAATAACAAATGCATCAACTGTTTTTAAAAAGTTTACTTACTTGTCGATAATGTTATTGATTTTTCCTGTGATTTTTCTTTATTAGTTTCAGCCGCGATTAACCTATTACTTTTTCTAGTTTCGGCCGCTATATCAAAGAAATAAACATACATACATCCTACTGCATCTCAGTTCAGTTTCTAGTACATCTCACACATAATCAGGCATGCACATTCATTTATTCACAAACGACAAACCGCATTTAGCCTGAATCATGCCTTTGAACATCAACATACGACCTACTGCATTACACTTCAATTCCTAGTACATCTCAAACACAATCAGGCATGCACATTCATTTTTGCACAAACAAAAAAACGTATTAATTTAGCCTAAATTATGCCTTTGAACAACAACATATATCCTACTACATCTCAGTTCAATATCTAGCACATCTCGAACACAATCAGGCATGCAAAATCATTTTCAAACAACCGACAAGCCACATTTAGCATAAATCATGCCTTTGAACATTAACATATATCCTAATGCATCTCAATTCATTTTCTATTACATCACAAACATAATCAGGCACGCAGAATCATTTTCGCACAAACAACAAACCGCATTTGGCATAAGTCATGCTTATAAACATCAACGCACATCCTACTGCATCTCAGTTTATGTTTCTAGTACATCACAAACACAATCATTTTCACCCATATTTCATCTCAATTTAACATAAGCTACTACATCTGACTTAAAATCAAAACCTATTGCATCTCAATTAAATTTAAGAATTAAATTAAATACTTACTTTTTTACTCCTTTTATTTTCTAATAATTAAGCATAAATACGATTTAAGGAAAATAAATAAATAACAGATGCAGAAAAATATTAAGAAATAGATGCAGTAAGATTAACGTACCAGCTGGTGTAAGATCTGGTAGATGTGTTGTAACCAAGAAAAGGGATTCCTTTTGGTAGCTTAACTCCTTATCCAAATTTGAGAGCTAAAGTAACAGCCACAGCACCTGAAAATCAAGAAAAGGGATCAAGATTCTCAAAAACATAGAAATAGTAACCAGTCACTCTAACACAATACTAAAAAACAAAAAAAATATACGATTATTATGTTGGTTGTGGAGTAATATTGATTACCATGCAGATTATCATTTCAACGCCAGCTTCCAAGAAGAGTGCTCGTCTACCAAATTTATCAGCAAATGCCATTGAAATGAAGGTGGCAACAACAAGAGTGCCACTAGTGATGGTCAATGACCATAAAGATGCACCAGAACCAAACCCTAAGCTTTAAAGGATCACAGGCGCATAAAACAACGAATAATTCATCCCTGTAAGCTGTTGAAATGCGGGTATACCCAACGCTCCAATGATCATTTAGGGTCGGTTCTTCCTCTCAAGAAGGTTTCTAAATGGATGTTTGATTGCTTTTGTAGCCTCATTTGCTTCAAGAAGATCTTGAAATTCAGCTTCAACATTTTTCGTACCTCTTCGTCCTTCTTTTACAAGTAAAGAGAAACCGCCTGCATAACCAAGAAACCATTATATATTTAATCTTTGAGGCTCAAAATGTAACAAGCAAATATAAATGCTTAAGTAGCAATCCTAACTGGACACCTACCTGGTTATCGAATCCGATTCCAACACCAAGAAGGCACCGACCAATAATAAGCATTGCAATGTTCTGTGCTCTAGCGTTCATGAAAGCTCTAGCGAAAATGCTAGCATCACCACAGAGAATACCTATCTTCCTACCCTTTGTATTCCGAGTTGACAAAGAACCGTAAAAAGTGAAACTAGAGCAGCAAAATAGAGCAATGAGGTGAAAAGTGTGAGGATTTGGTTGCCTCATTTTATTGCTGAGGTTAGTCATTGATATGTGCATCAAGCAACTAATACTTGGGTTGCTGCTTATAAATCAAATCCAAAGGCAATATAGATCAGACCTTGATGGCAATTTGAAAAATTCTTCTTCACGTAACACCTATAGGAAAGAAAATATCAAAAAAAATCTTCCTTCCATCATTATATAGCAAAGAAGAATAAAAGGATCACCTCATAAAGTGTTGTTGAAGGTGCATACGAAAATGCATCAAAAATGAATTTATTCCAAGTTTGAATCCAAACCATTTGACCCATGATCGAGGGAATTTTCTCTCTTCCGCAAAAGAATGGGTATCCTGTCAATTTTTTTCAATAATATGTATTTAATTCAAAAATCAATTCAACAATTTTCTCTACCTTCAAGACCATATAGGCAACTGTAAAATCTATGAAATTTGATATACATGACATGCTGACTTTTTTCAAGATTATTTTGCAACATGGCTCAAGGTAGTTCCCAAATAGAACTATTGAGGCAAACCTGAAATATTCAAAAAGCATTATCAAGTCCCATGAATATCACATAATTATACAATTAATTGAAGTTATATGATAAAACAAGAAATAAAAAGTGAAGGGGTGCCGAGAAATAGAACTATACATTACTCCACAATTAACGAAGTCCGGGCCCCAGTTTTTCCTCGATTAATTTCACTAGCGAGTGACTGATCCAACTCGCTAAATTCAACTATAGTCACAGGGTCACAGGGCCTCCTTTACCACACCGTACAAATACACCAAGGGTGCGTTTAGTTGGAGGGAAAACACCCTTGTTTTCACAAAATATTTTGTGGAAAACAAGGAAAACAGAGATCGCGTTCAGATCATTAGTTTCCAACAAAATTCTCTACAAAACACAAAACATGCATTTCTCAACTTAACAAGGGAAACTACAAAACCCATTTTATTTGTTTTCCTTGTTTTCTTTGTAACCCCCCTTTGTTTTTTTAAGAATGGAAAACAATATCACATGAACGCGTTTTCTATATTTTGTGGAAAATAAATCTCTTTGTTTTACAAATTTGAAAACACATGATTAGAAAAAAAATTCTCCAACTCAACGCAGCCCAACAGTCTCTAGAGGGTATGCCTGTAATTAGGCCATGAATTACATTTTTCCTACCACATCACACAGTCAATTTCATTAAAACCGGCAAGCACAAATAACCTACTGCATTTCAAATCAACTGTGCATCACAGTTATAAAGTATATTTGAGACATTTTATCAAACACCTTGTATGCAACTTTTCTTAAACACATTTTGTATATATTTTTTTCATCCTGTGAGTGTTCCAATTCATGTCTGACAGCACCAAAACAAGCATTCTACAATCAATTAAATAAGCTCGGGTTTTATAATTTATAAATTAGGGCTTGTTAATTTAAAAATCTAGTGCGTCACAGTTAAAAATCTACCGCATCAGTAATATACATACACATCCAAACATTTTTTCAAGATATTTGATAATCTATTGCATCAAATCAAAAATAACAAACTTAAATTGATAAAAAACAATTTTAATAAAAGAAAATTAACAAAATGATTCACTAACAAAATTTGGGTTCATATATCAACTTACGACGTCGTTTAAGATGCGCATAATTCATCTTCATCGTCGTTAACAGAAGGATTCGGTGACGATTCGATTCCAACGATTCTTATTCGAGCAATTATGATTTGATCAATTCTAATTAGATTGATTATGATTCGATCGATTAAAAAATGTGTTTTTGTGATAATTAAAAATGGATGATTAAAAATCGATGTGTGTTTTTGTGTTTTGGGGAATTAGTGTGTGTTTTTGTGTGTGAAAAAATGATCGGGTTTTAATTTTGGGGAAAAGAAAGGGCTCGTTTAATGATTTTTTTAGATATTATACAATTTACCATGAAGTTTTATATATTTACAAAAATGCCACCGCGAGTTTTGATCTAACAAGATTTGATCCAATGGCTAAGATGTTATCTTACATTTTTTATTATAATTATTTTTCTATTATAACCCCACCCTATATATATATATATATATATATATATATATATATTGTCACTAGAACCTTCAACCCTTACATCAACCTTACAAGAAAGTCGCAACCATCACTCAAAAATCTTGTAACTATACCTTACTCTTGATAGTGATAATTACTTTAAGATCTCTTAACCCTTACACAGACCAAACGTACAATAAACACATCAATCATTTCACTCAAACCTTATAGCTACACCCTTGATAGTGAAAGATAGCTAAAGAACCTTCAACTCGTATATCGATCGTACCAAAACCTCATAAGAAACACTTCTATTATACACTCAAACCTCATAACTACTCTTCACTCTTGATGGTGATAATTAGTTCAATAACCTTCAATCCTCATAATCATTATACCTAAAGTGTATAACTACACAATCACACGAAATCCTTCACACACCAAATTGTCTCTAATACACGACTAGGATCATCCAAAACTATAACTTTATAACTTCATTATCTCAACACCGTTAGAGAAATTCATCCACAATAGGAACACATGACATCCTTTTCTTCTTTGAAATATATCATGCATTTCATTGTCAGTGCGAACGATATATTAATCTAACCGTCATTGTCCACCTCTGCTCAAAGGTTAATCCAACACTTGCCCATATTTTGGAATCATCTAGATGCGTATTATTTTAATTCTTATCCTTTTCTGTAATATAAGTTCTATTGAGTCTATATTCCTGCTCAACATCTCCTCTCTTCATTCCCGCTCATTCTTTCCTACTATCCCATTATATGGAGTCATTTTCATCCACGTGCATATCGTTTTTATTTTTATCTTATTTATTTTTTATCGTAATATAAATACTTTCAAGTATATATTTCGTCATGTCTCATCAAGATACTAATGACATTTGTCTACCTTTAAATGACATAAAACCTTTTCTTCTAAGTACACGTTTCGAGTACGTCTTTTTAACAAATCATCCTTATCGTCAACATTTACCTCATCACGTTCGACCTAAAGTCTTACGATAATGTTTTTCCTAAAATACCCCAAACAAGAAAACCACACATAGTGCTTAACAAAGAAACCTTGAGGATTTAGAAATCTCTAAATATAATCATTAACGAAAGTTTTTCCGGATCTAAACCATCATCTTTGGTAGACGATAATGTTATTCAATGTTGGAACTACCTTTCCCAATGTTAACTTGAAAGAAACCCATAACTTTATGTGTTAATCAATGAACGAATTTTGTTCTTATTGGTGTGATTGGTTGAACAATTATACCAAATGATGTCGGTCAAGTTGTGACCCTCAACGGTCTCTGAATTGCAATATGCATTCATATTTTTTAAAACTCTTTTGGTCTTTTCCTTTGCTTTTATCCTTTTGGCATACTTTATGGAACTCATTCTTTTTGCTTCTCTCCAGTTTACTTATACTCCCTAAGAATCTACGTTTAACCTAGTTTAATCCTTGCATGTCTTGCTATGTGTATTCTATTCCTATAATGTTGCTTCTATTCTTTTATATATTTTGTGTTGCACGTAACTAACCCTTGATGTAGGCTAAGCCTTTTTAACAAATTTGATCCATGAATTCGCTAGAGTCAATATACAAGGGATGTGATAATCATAGGGGTGCAATGAACTCAGGGGAGCTCGACAACATGATGGGAATATACGGGGACCATAGATATGATAAGAGTAAGACTTCACTAGGGATGATGCAAGTTCGCATTTTTATAAAGGAAAAGGTTGTAGAAATGAGGAAAAGGGAGTGTAGTAGAAAACTCGCCTATTGGTGTAGAACGCTCAGAGTGTCAACCTTTTTGTTTTGACAAAATGGGGAGGTGGAGTGTAAACGAGTAACTTCTATATTTTACTATGAGTTACAGTTTACATACTTTGTCATCATCAAAAAGGGAGAGATTGATAGTGCAAATATTATGATATTTAATCTATAAAGTATCCTTATGTTTTGGTGATGACAAAAAAATTAACTTGTAATACATTACGTAAAGTGGGCAAGTTACTCATAACTACAAATCATCAAAACATACATTCATCAACTCCTCTTGACATCTCGAGTATATGTATGCTTCAACATAGGTTTGAATATGTTTGTTATGTTACAATATAATCAAACCATTTAACAAACTATAGAAAATGTCTAAATAATATTTTGGTGTCACTATGTAAAAGTTGAAGTAAACATTCTTATTTAGACATAAATTTCCACTAGACGTAAATCATCTAAGGTAAAAATGAAGGTACGACAAAACTTGATTTACGATCAAAGAAATATTTTTTATACACGTTACATTTTATCACATTACATTTTAATATGTACAAAACATTTTTACAAAAGTTAAATTACAAATTATTTTTGTATAAGTAAAAAATGTTTTAATAAAATGTAAAATTGAATCTGGTATTTGAATTAGCCTTGTAGAAGCTCAATCTTGTAAGATTATGCAATATTTAGTTCAGATTTGCAAGCAACCACCAAAGAAAAAAAATGAGTTGTCGGACTAGGGACGGTTCCCTTAATTGTTAGACGGATCCTATAAATATTTAAGGAACCGTTGAGGAGCGTCCAATAGTTTTTTACCTATAAATAGTGACTCATTTGTACACTTCAAGAACGAACTTTTTCACACATTTATACCATATTTTCTCCCATGTTTAACACACATTTTCATACCCTTAAAACCATAATTAATCCTTGATCATAATGCTTCTGACTCTCATTTGTAATAAACATATTTATACTTAATGATCCATTCATGTAAGCTTATAGATCTTGTCATCCTCATCCACCACAAGCACACACATATGAATATCTATAACAACTTTAAACGAGAGATCAACCCAAATCTTAGTTTGGTGATCATTCCAACAAAACAAAGCGCACACCGCTACACAAAACCAAAACATACGTCGCTAACCAAAACCAAAACATACTCATCGATATCCAAAAACCAAAACACACATGTCGCCCTTCCGGTCTCATTTAATAATGCCCCACCGGTTGCGAAAAATATTCCGGAGTACATACGACCCCATCAAACGCATTATAGCACTAGTACATAAAATCACATAATCATTTAAGCACATATTTTCCTATTTGTCATTCTAAAAATGACTCTATATTTTGACCTAAGTTTACTTAGGTATTTCATCACACCCGCTTCTAACCAAGCATTGGCGACAATTATCACGTATCGTGCTTGATTACTATGAAGCTTCAGCAACGGTCATGCTCATCACGCGGGTTCATACCCAACCGATCAATTGCTCATTATACCGGGCTTGCCAGATGGCCAAGATTCTTGGTAATGATCTCGACTTAATCACCGCTAGGTCTTAGCCAACCATAGTCATGCTTGTAGGTTAACAAGCCACATTCGACAATGGACTATCAGGCTTGCGTACCTCTCAAACCAACCTTCATCTACATTCGGGTAAGTATACCCACTCGCTCACGTCCTAAGCCACATTACGACCACACAAAAGTGACATAAGCGCTTACTACCATTCAAAAAAACACATAACACATAAAGCATATTTTTCACATAATTCGGCGACGATAATCCCGCTAGAAAACACATATTGTCGAAAGACAAATCGAAAACAATCAAGAAAACAATTAAGCATCATGGGTTCGTTGCACGTTTGACGAAAAATCAAAACTCTAACATTTTCGCACCGCGACTAGCATAGTCGACTCGGTCCTACCGCATCACATCGAATCCTAGATGACTCAACTAATCAAGTCGAGATAATTACGCACATTCCTAATTCAATATCATTCGGCTTAAGGCGTTAGCTATGTTGGTTGTCCCTCCAGTAATGGGAACGGATGTCACCATTTTGCTAGAGTTTCCAATCAACTCGCCACTCTTTACGCTCTTTAGTCGTCACATCGCGGAGTAAGGGTCACTACACCTGACTGTGGGTCAAGTATCGTATAGTGTCTTATCCTAATCCTTGACGATTAAGGTATATTACAAACTACACTATCACTACTCTCCATAACGGGGAAAAAGAACTTTCTTCACGGCCATCGGTTGATACAACAATAATAACTCACATTCGATGTAGGAGAAGTCTTCTCCATTTCTCACTTTTAACCTCTTTCACTTTGGTAACCTTATGACTCTGAGAAGATCCCTGCTCAGTGTTTGTATCCGGTTTCTTGGTACTCCACCATTCATCAAATTTTCTCATGACTTTCGGGTATGTCTATGTGTCCATGCTCGATGGCACTCTATACCTTTACTAATCCTCGAGAAATTGTCGTTAGACGACATACAACATCCAATCTCCACTTTCGACTACTGCTCTATATCACTAGGACCTAGACCTTATTACGTTTCTAGACACACTCATTCCGGACAAATACCGTCGGCATTTTCTCTCTGGAATGACTCGGCCCAAACGACTAACACGAGACTCTCTCCATGTAGTTAATTCAAAACGAAAATTATTTGCATAAGAATCCATCGTATGGGTAAAAATACTTTTCTCTTTTGAGAAATCCATCCCGAACCATCTTTCCAAAATCCGACATTTTGAAGGTGACGATTTATCCGGCATAACATGGTTCTTCCTGAGTTATGCATAGTTGATCAAGTTATGCATATTTGAGGACCAAACGACGACATGTCGTTCTACGTCAAAACAATTTATTACTACAAGCTACACGCGTTAGTCATTTTCTTTAACATATGCATACTCGTATGCATCATGCTAAGAGAAAATAAGAAAAACAAAAGCGATTTTTTTTAACAAAAAATTCATTTGACACCGTAGGGTCAGTTTATGAAATTTGAAAACATATTTTTCCCATTGTTTACACAAATGGTTTATACAACAAAAATTAGTACAATTTGCGCAATGACATTCGTTCAACACACGAACTTGTTATCGCGATCCACAGTTTTAAAATTATCATCAATTTACAAGACATCATTTATATAGTTCGGTCAACGGTCATAGCAAGTATCAACAATACCCACTCATGGACTATGCAAACAAGTAACATACACAATGACACCTCCTCATAACTCATAACCGAGAACATTTACAACAATCGTAATAACAACGTCGAAAATAACATACATACATACCAATTTTCCTCAAAAATGGATACATCATTAGCTTTCAAAGCCAGTACATCCAACCGTGACGGCTCTAAGTTTCCAATACATAAACTACATATACATGAACTCTCCTAGAGTTCTAAATCAAAAGTAATAGCTAAAGAGTGCACAATCACCACACCGGTGATAAGATAAAACTCTGAGGCAACAACAACCTCAATTCAATAAACCTAAATCTTGAAATCCTCCTACTTACTAGTCTTGTGGATGATAAAAGTATGAGATTTTCGTCTACGGAAAGCATTTCGAGTCTAATTTCCAGAAACATAGAGCCCACTGCTCAGAAAGTTTTGGATCCAAGGTGAAATTACCATTTTACCCCTATTTATCAAAGTCGACATTTTCCAAAATTTTAACGCTCCACTAAACTGAGTGTATCTCCTTAACTGTGCATTCGAAAAAGCCGAAACGACCGCTCAAATCTAAGTTTGTTCAATATCTAGAACTTACAGTTTTACATATTTAGGTGTTGCTATATAATTTTTTGAACTTATTACTCATTCAAATTTTGGTCTCAATTTTTGACTAGTTTTGCCAATTCGGCGATATCTCATTCGTCGGGCGTCGATATGACTCCATCCGAATTCCTACATGTACCTAAGAGGTTTCACTACCTCCTAGTCTAATTTCCCAGGTCTTCATAGACCAAAAATATTTTGAAACATATCCAACAAGCCGCTATCCCAAAGCAGTCCACAAAGAAATTTTGACAAATTTTTGTAGTTTACGAAAATGAGCGTAATTTGAAATTTATTAATGATTTTGATGTGAAACCAATTGGAGGTGATAGCCCTAATATCCTTATATATGTACCTAAATTTTTGTTTCAAAATTTATTAAAAAAATAGAGTTATATTCCTTTTCCCAACGGTATACCAGATTTGACTAGTTTTAGAAAAACAACGATATCTCACTCATCCGGAAGAGTTAAAATTCTATCCAACTCACCACATGTACCTTAAACATGTACCAACATCTCAATTGGCTTTCCCAGGTGCCGTAAGACGTAAAATCCATTTCAAAATCCAACCAAACACCATTTTAATTCATCCAAACGCCAATACAAAGCCATACCCAATGACTTAACACTCTTTCAAACACAAAAACTCATAGATTTCCAGAATCAAACATTTCATGACTTACTAAGTAGAGGTCGATACGAGAGAATCGGAACACAACGCCAACTTTATTCGAAAGTTCCAAAAATAGCCGTTTCCAAACGACACGTTACGCGAGAATAAGTTAATAGTCGTTTTCCAAAACAATGAGGGTTCATGGGATGACATATAAAAGTCACACTCCCATCAACTGGAAAATTTCAAAACAATAGGTTACGAAACAACATATGCGATTCAAAAGCAATGGGAAAATATTCGAACTCGGAGTCGAACAATAAATCACCCAATGGGATCGACAAACTACGACGAATCAACATCATCAAAAGATGAAAAGTAAAGTCGCGAAAAAGTTTCGAAGATAATCATATAACAACGATGTTTTCATCATGTATCAAAATGATTTTATCATATCGCATCGAAATGTTTAAAGAAATTAAACTCTTCGCAAGAAGCGAATATCAAGATATATATAATCGTACACCATAGAACGGATGCCGTATATATATACACATATATATAAATATATATTCATATATATAAAATACTACATGACCAAGTGACAAACCCGCTTGTTTCTCACACATAATAAGCAATTATATATATAACCACATAAAAGCTTCTAAATGATTCGTAACGAATCGCGCTGCTGGAAATCGGGACATCGGTGAAAGACTCGTGAAACTTTTCCAAAAATAGTTGTAGTCCAAGTTTTGTAAAACGACTTAGTTCGCTACAACTCGTGCTCTGATACCACTCTGTAACACCCCCAAAATGCGATACGCAGCGGAATAGAACGATTGGGGTGCTACTTCATAATACATGCACACGAGTCACGGTAACCGACTTTAAAAGAAACGTTTACTAATAAAATTTCATTATAAGATCAGAGTTACAAGTCCCCCCTAAATTTTCATAAAACTTATCTCAATTAAGTTTTCTAAGTGACAATACGTCTTTTGAAAAGCATTGTAATCTAATGTACAAAGTTCCCCAAGCTCCAACCCTTCGATCTCCCGCACTTCATACCCATCCAAATAAGCAAGCTTAAACCTGAGATAAACATCAAAAACCGTCAACAAAAATGTTGAGTGAATCCATAGAGTTTATAAATGTAAATTCCGAACACAAGTATCGTTTCTCAAAAATCATCAAATCATAACGATGTGGATCAGACACCGTTATAGGGGATTATTATAAGCCTCATGACATTGAACGTTACCATATCAATATGTTGGTGTCTATGTTTCCCAACAAGGTATGCCCACTGTAAATCCCTTTTTACAGTTGCATATTACTCTCATACAACGTATCCGTTATGCCATTACCCGACACGAAGGACCGAAAGCTAGTCTCACGAAAACGGATTGGAGGAGGCACCCTTCCCAAAGTAGTACTATCCCATGTATATGTCTCTACCATTACCCGGATAGTTAACATTCATGATTTCCGCGGGACCTTTTCATCAACGAGTTAAACTAACTTATCAATAATCAAGCAACTAGCATAACATTCGGGTCCCTTGTGTTTTTATTTTTTAAAACAAGCATGTTATCTCCCCTCGCGGATTTATAAAACAATTAAATATTAAAATGGAGGCTATGAACTCACCATAGATCAACGATCACGATCAAATAAACGAATATAACCACAAACGAAGCAGCAACGATCTCGTCACGCCATATTATATTGCTCCATTACAAATACGATAAAATACATTCAACGATGCGTACATCATGCATCGTTACGACGAAAACATATATATTATTTATATATACGTACATACATATATGTGATGAGAAATCCACTTGCGCGCCCTAAACCTTAACACTTAGTATATTTTATATACACTATTTTCCATCCAATCATATACCATTTCACTTTATTGAAACCTTTCTATATTCGATAATATCTATTTTTAGAAAGTTACTTTATTTTTAGAAGTTACCATCTTTAATAAGTCTCGACACGATATTATATTTATAATAATATTTATTCACCTCGTCAAACTTTCGACGCCCAATTAACCATTAATTTCTAACAACGATATTATATTTCGAATATTACGAAAAGTTACTATTTTTATACTTTTCATTTTTAGAATCGATCAATCGGTCTCAAAAATAATTACTTACAATAGTATATTAATCGATATTATTTTATCACTCAAAATCGTACTTGAAACGCGTTATTACTAATTAAAATATCCGTTAACTTTTACGTTTGACTTTTATAAAATATATTTATTTTCTAAGTCTGACCCGACCAAAACGACCCACTAGATCACATTTTCATGACTCGGGTTCTAAAGCAAATTTATGCGAAACGATATTCCGAACAACTTTTTAGTTTTAGCCGAGACTTGAATCTCGACAGAAAATGACCAAAATGCCCTTACGAGAATCTGCTGAAACTTAATATATTTTTATAAAATATGCAGACGTTTGACTTTCGATTTAGACCCGTTATATCTCATTTTCACGACTTTGACCAAAAAGAGATTTTATAGAAAACGTCATTTCGGACAACTTTCGTGTTTCGCCGGAAGGCTGAAACAGACTCGAAAGTGCTCAAAACGGCTGTTGAAAATCGGATCAGCAACCGAAATAAGCATAAATAGCTGATTGAAGTTTTTAGTTTTTCTAAACTTGTTTTCGCCGTAACTTCTTCGTTATTAGGAGTTAGAAGCTCTACCTTATATCAAAACGATCGTCTCGGAAAGCTTTATCATATTCAAAAGCCCAAAATTAGATAAAAAAATATTTTCGACACCCAAACGGCCTGTCGAACTTTCTGTTCGAATTTACTTCTTTTGAAACTCATCAAAACCCTATTTTTGACTTCAAAAAATCATCAAGACACCATTATCTAGCCTAAATAACATCTCCAATATACTTTTTAATCTAGTCTTGTGCAATACCCATCGGATTTCATCACATACAACGAACAAAATCAATTCAAATGAACAAAACAAACGAAACAAAAATATAAAAGAATGCTCACAATGCCTTAATAAACCCACTTCTCAACCGAAATGACTTGAAACTAACCCGGCGCGCGAGCGAAACACACATACACACATCACACACATTCATTTCTCTAGACATTCAGAGTCTGTTATTCTCTCTACTACATTGCTACACTCAGTACTACATACTCAGATAGTCATAACTCACACTCACATAGATTCTCACACTCAACACACCATCCAATATTCAGTCTTACTGTAAGATTTTTTTCCACTATCACTGTCTACACTCTTCTTTCTCTCTCTCATCTGATCTCTTCTTTTCTACATATTTTCATCCTCTCTTTTGTGAATGAGTCAGCAAAAATTTTAACTAACGGTACACAAACAGCGAGTACTTATTACGCTGCTAGAGTCGAGATATGTTAGAGGACAAGATCATGCTATGGATCCACATGCGTTGTGTCTAGCTGCGAGAGTAGTCTATATTCCTGACTAGCGCGATCCGAGAGTAAGTAGGGGTCAGTGTAGTGTCTTAACTACTAGAGCTTTCTAAATTATATGTGTATTCTTTTATTAGACAACGAATAAAATTACTAATGAGATTATCTTATATAAACAAAACATTATATTTCTTATCTAGCTACACAAACTAATATAGATGGTAACAACAACAAGTACAATATAGACGAATTTTTTACTTCGTTTTATTGTATTAAATCTGTATGAGTGGTGGCCTCACACATGGGTGTGGGCGGAGGAGGCAGAGACACAGAACAGAAAGAGATTGATTGAGCTTATTTGGTGTGTTGTACTCTGAAACGAGTAGGAGGGTAGATCGACACAGGATTTTACAAGTATTAAAGACAGGCTAGGGAACTTTAACTATAACGATCACGAGAGGTTTTTTGGAGCACGTGTATGTTAATTTCACTATGGGGTCGTAAAGATTTGTTTAGTATTTGTACAAGGATCTACGTAGGTTTATATAACTTTTAAGGAGATAAATCATATGAGTTCAAATTTATATGGGGGTGAGCGGGGCTACACTGAGCTGACTTTTATTAGAGTAGAACACAGGTGCTGAGACGGGTCTGGACGGGTCTCATTTATGGACACGATAGACACACACACAGACACATTGGAGAAGTGTTGTGTGTACAGCGGAGTGGCAGTGAGAACTCTGGTATATATTTTAAGTTTATTCTGTACTGGACAGTTAATATGGGGGGAGGGTGGGTAGTCACATGTGTTGGGGCAGCGCGTTGCGCGAGGATCTTAGACACATTTACTATTTGATAAGAGACTATTGGGATGATCTCTTACAGAGATAGGCAGACATTGTGGGGATGTTTTTCAGATTGTATTATATTCATGTTATTGAGTAGGGTGATTAGGAGCATACATGAGTAGTTCAGGGTAGATTTGAGCAGGAGTAACATGCACGTCAGACGATAGGGGTTTTAAGAGTTTTTTGTTATTGTTATAAGAGGGTTTGCGTAGTATAGACTGTTTATGGACTTAGGACGCGATTTTTTAGACGGGAGTTGGAGTTTCAATTTTGTGAGTTAGATGTGGAATATTTATGTTACTCTATGGGGGTGTTTAAGGGGTGATATAATGTTAACTTTGAGGGATGTTAGGATTGAATATTTAGGACGCTTGTGTTGAGAGGGGATAATGGAGTGACGGGGGAGAGGAGGGGGTGATGGAGACAAGAACGTGGGTGTTGTTGAGGAAACATCTGTGGTGAAGAGATGAGTTGGGGGTGTAACAGGTTAGGAGGGAGTGGAAAGAGTTAGCTGGTGTCAGAGTTTTATGGGGATGTGTTGTGGGATGTTGAAGGGGTGGTGGTTGGTGGGTAAGGTATTGGAGAAGGGTATGATTTGGTGAGGGTGTGGAGGTGGGATTTTTATGTGTTGAGGGTAGGGGGGATGAATGTTGGAAATATTATGTGGTATATTGTGGGGGGGGGGGGGGGGTGGGGGAGGGGGGGGGGGGGGGTGGGGGGGGGGGGGGTGTGTGTGTGATGAATTTAATTTAAGGTGTGTTAGGTTGTTGTTAGTGGGGGGGGGGGGGGGGGGGAGGTGGGGGGGGGGGGGGGTGAGTGGATGAATGATGTGATTTTGTTGGGTGTTGAATTTGATAGGTATTATTTTTGGTATTTTTTGGGGGGGTTATGGAGTGGGTGGTGAGTATGATTTTTTATTTTGGTATTGATGTTTTGGGAATGTTAGGGAGGTGGGGATGGGTGATAGAGAGGTGTTTAAATATTTTTGTAGAATTGAAAGGTGTGGTTTGGGGGGGGGTTATTGGATTGTTGTGAGGAGATGGGTTGTGGATTTTGTGGGTAAGTGAGTAAGTAAGGTGATTTTTATAGGTGTATTGGGGTGTTTTGTTTTTGTGGTTTGGGGTGGGTGATTTTTATTTGAATGGAGGGGTATATTGTGTATTTATTGTTTTGATGGGTAGTGGTGTGGGGGGGAGGAGGGGGGGTAATTGTGGTTGGATGATGGGTGGGGGGGGAAGTGTATGATTGGATGTGGGGGGTGGGGGTAATTGGTTGGGTTTTTGGGAAGGAGAGTGGGTATGGGTTTGGTGGTGTGGTTTGAAAAGCATAATGGGGGGGGGGGGTTAATGTTTGGAATTTTTTGGTATTGGGGTGTTAAGTGTTTGATTATAATTGAGAAATTGATGGGGTGGTGTAAGATAGAGAGTAAGTGAGAGTATTGTTGGAGTGTGTGGGGATTGGGTATTGTAGGTGGGGATGTTGTTTGGATTGTGGTGTTGTGTAGGTATATGGTGTGGGTTGGTATGATGAGGGGGGGAATAGTTTTTGAGTGGGGTTATGTGGGGTTATTTGTTGGGATATTTTGGGAGTGGGGGGGTGGTGGATTGTTGTAGATATGAGGAGGGGGGGTATTGAATATTTTTTTGGTGGGTTAGGATGGTGGATGTTATTGTTTGGGGGGTTTTTAGGGTTGTTTGGGTGGGGGGGAGTGTGATGGTATGGATGGTAGAAGTGGGTTTAATTATTGGATGGTTAATTTGTGTTTGTTGGGGAGTTGTTTTGAATGGGTGTATTGATTGGTGGGGAAATGGGTGGTAATTAAGAATATTAGATAAAAGAGGTTTGTCTCATAAGTTTGTGAATGCTTTATTATTTCAAGTTATAAAATTTAGTTCAAAATATGGTTTGATGTTTTGATGAATCTTAGAAGAACTAAAGGTCAACCCAATTTGGGCATTTGGTATCCTAAGGACTCTCCTTTTATATTAGAAGCTTTTTCAGACAGTGACTATGCAGGTGCCAGTTTGGACAGGAAATCAACAACAGGGGGGGAGGGTTGTCAATTCGATGGTGGTTTCAAGGTTAATCTTTATGGCAATGGTAAAATGCAACTGTGGTGGGCTAATCACTACATCCTATCTCTTGTAAAGCTGAATATATTGCTACTTCAATACTGCTGGTGGTCGAGCGAGTGCTTTGTAGCTAGCCAAAATCAAATGTTGGATTATAGATATAATTTTATGTAGACAAAGATTCATGTTGACAATGAGAGTACCATTTGTGTTGTCAAGAATCCTGTCTACCATTCTAAAACAAGGCATATAGAGATTCGGCATCATTTCATTAGAGACTCCCATGAGAAGATATAATAAGATGGTCAAGAAGCGGCACACTTGGTAATACGCGAGAACGCAGAGCGATTGCTCACTAAAGCTTTGAGTGAGTAGATTTAATTTTCTGTGCAAGCATTTTATGCTTAATCTGTATGCTGCATGATCTCAGGGAGGTTAATGGTGTTTTTAAGTGTGTGGAGTTTAGGGGGGCTACAGGGGAGGGGTGTGCTGGATTTGGATTGAAGTTGGTGCGCTGGGGATTACAACTGCGGTATGTTGTTTTGATTTGATTTTTTTAACTTTATTTCATGGCTATGCATAGATATGGATCCTCATGAATCTTACAGATAGCCGCGAGCGGAAGAAGTTATTTCTATTGTGCTTGTGATAGAATAGATGGATGTTTATTGTATAATTATTGGAGAAACAAGTAACTACTGTTTAGGACAAATAATTAGATACTTAGCCAAGCTAATATTAGTGCTGCTTGTTACCTGTAAATGCGAGTGTGGTGCATAAGCGCAATCTCCTGAGGGTGAAGGTTCACAACTCTCTCTCTTGAACCCCAACCCATACCCTCTACTTCACAACTAATTTTTTTTATAAACCTCAAACTGAAGCTCACATTAAGCAACTACTCCCATCTCCAACTACATATCAAAGAAAAAGAAAGACTAAAAAACATAGGACAACCAAAAAGGACACTCAGTTACCTCAGACTAGTGTACCTCAAGACCTTGAAGCAGATGAGGCTGTCTATAAGGAGGTGGGGTGACAGTGTGGAAAGGCCATCACTACTACTGCTGGCTTCAGCTTATGATGAAAGCGCAAAGACAAGCGAAAACAATAATTAAGGACCCAGACCACGGCAATGCTAATGTGACATTATTCTTAGGGAATGGATATGGTGGCATCCTAGCGCCAAGACACCATGGGGTGCTGCCTGCTCAGATATAGGGGGTCTGTGAGAATCAGTGCTTGATAAAAGCAATGAACCACCTTCTCTCAGAAGTCACACATCTGGAAGTAGAGTGAGGGCAGGATTGGAACATCAATTCTTTGAATTGATGGCTATGCACCAATCACGACCCCCTGAGTTCACCTCCTCCCAGGAGGTTACACAACTGGGAAGTGGGATGAGGTGTAGACCTAAAACTACAAGAATTGATGACTGTGTGTACAAAATTATCGATAACAGGTCTGACTTGGGAGAAAGTGAAGGATGTTTAAGGCGGTAGAGATCCTCAGACGAAAGAAAAGAGTCCAAGAGATGAGAAGAACAAAGGAAGTCAAGTACCATCACAACCCAAGAAACTGTGGAGATCCTCAGACTAATGAAATAAGTCAAGAGATTAGAAAGACAAAGGAAGTCAAGCAACTCACAACCAAGAAGGAGGAAATATAAACAGTTTGAATCTTCAGATGATGATTTAGATGAGGAGGATGCATCCAAACAGGGGAGGGGTAGTGACAAGATCAAGCCAATATTATGCAATTTCACACTCTGTTTATGGATGGTACATCTATGAAGATTCATATGCCAATAGAGAAAAAGTACCCACTGATCAAGAATTATTAGAGAAGATGTTGAACTTGCAGTTAGAAGCTAAAAAAGAAAGTACTATGGCATTTGAGCTTATCAAGTTCATCAAAATAATGCTTGAAGAGTAGTAAAATGTTTGAATACATCCTCCTAATGACCAAGATGCTTAAACTAAAGAAACTTGATGATTTACAAGTAAATATCAAGTTTAGGGGAGGATTGTTGGGAATTTTGAGTTACTACTGCCAATACTACTTTACTACTGCTGGTTCAAGATTGATACTGCTACTGAAGATTGAAGAATATAAACTAAGTCGTTAGTACTGCTAGTTGTAATAGTTAGCACTGTTAGTTATAGTTAGTACTGCCAGTACAAACCGCAGTTTGTAAGCCCATTAGGGTTTTCTTTAGTGTATAAAAGGAACCCTACGGCATAGTTAGATATATCAATCTTCATAGAAAACACATATCTCATAGTTAGTTATTCTGTAACCTTGACAGAATATTTGCAATCAATATATTCAAGTTTAGTATTCATTGTTCTTCTTAGTAATGCAAGTTAGATTCCGCATAACTTGTAGTATTTACAATCATAGTTTCTCTTATAGTTAGTTTGGATTTATCCAGGTTAACTAAGTGTTAACAAGCAAAAGAAGATCTGTTTATTTGGGACTTCACATTATACCTAGCAGTATTAAGTATAACTAACAGTAGAAACTTAGCAGTATTAAGTATAACTAACAATACTAATTATACTTAACAGCATAATCTTTTAATGACATGGATAACAGTACTAATTCATATAAAACTCTACAAAAACATAAAGAGATAAAAGAC